>CM076569.1:611491577-611658096 GCA_034641835.2 Pinus albicaulis
CCGCCTTTTATAGCGTGTTAAACTTGATACTGAATATGGGGATGGAGTTTGACAGAGCCAAGTGGTGCATTTGTTGTTGTAGTGAACGCGTCATGCGCACAATTGTAGATACATATAGGTCGATGATATGCTATTACGGATGAGCATGTACGCGCGCGTATACAACTTGATACGTATGTACGTAAGAGCTACCACAACGATTTTACATGACTGAGGAGGACTATTGCACGTTATAGGCATGGTCAGCAGGATGCTAACCCACTGATGGACAGTCAGCCAAATAGTGACTCATCATCTCATGATAGATTTCTTCCTGCATGAGATGGTATGAAGCCTCATAATGCGTAATAGTGTCATGAGATAGGGCTGAACCATGTCCATGGTCGATTGAAGCCTCTGACATCCCTTGATGTCATGATCATGATGCATTCCAGATAGTGATATTGAGAGGTTGCACCATTGGTGAGCGACCACATTGCTCTTGCTATTAGTATTTGTCACCACCCGGTGAGTCCATGACATTTATATGGAACATGTATTTTTAACATTATATATATATATGATATAGTGTGTGTTTTATCAGTGTTGTTCTGTGGGTTGTACTTAATTTACATGTTAGTGATCATCATGATGTATATTGTTGGGTCATATTGAATGTGTTCATTTAATATAAACAGGGTGATAGATATTAATAAAGTAGCATGAGTTCTTTCACATGGGATATATATTTGATGTTTGTGTTGTGATGATGTTAATATATTATGTTAATTGTGTTTTGTTAGATGATCATGATCATGATGATGAAGAAAAGTTGAATGTTTTTTTTAGTCGAATATGATGTTTGTACGATGGTTATCATGATCGTGATGATGTTTATTAATTAATTCAATATTAAATGACCATGATATTTATTAAATATTATGTCGTGATTGTAATTGAAATTGAAATTTTAATTGTATGTAAAATTGTAAAATTGTATTTGTATTTGTACTAATTGTAATTTTATTTGTAATTGTATGTAAAATATTTAATGTAAAATTTTAATTGTAATTGTAATATTTAATTTATTGTGAAATGATTGTAATTGTAATTTAATTTTAATTGTATATATGAGAAATTGTAAAATTGTATTCTTAAAATTCCAATTATTATGGTCTAAATTGTATAATTGTGTTGTGATTATCCATTTTAATTGTAATTATTATGTAAAATATTTATAAAATTATAATTATGAAATTATAAATGTAATTCTAATTCTAATTCTAATTGTATATAAAAATATTTTAAAATTTTAATTTATTATTCTTTTGTAAATGATTGTAATTGTATGTAATTAAAATTGTAATTATAGTTCAATACATCATTATGTGACATTTATTAAAAATTGTAATTGCTTTATGTGTAAAATATTTTGAAAATTTTAATTGTATTAATGTGAAATGATTTTATTAAAATATTTAAATTTGTAAATTTGCAAATAATTGTAAAATAACAAATCTAGAATAATACGAATTTTTGTAACATAATAAAGTTTTGAAAATAATGCAAATAAATTCATGTACTTTAGAATTATCATTATTTTATTATGATCTTACATACCAAAAAAAGAAAACTTTATACAGTCCGGTGTGCTTATCATCATAACACGCACCGGTGCATCTTAGTACGAAGGCGCACCAGTGCTTCACAACTCTTCTGCATCTGTGCATCATAAAACACCGCGCCAAAACATAAACCTCGATCTTATGAAACCGCACCAGTGCGCCTATAAAACCCCACGCACCGGAACATGGTTATTCTGTAAAGTGCAGTATTGGAGCAGCGGAGTGTTCGAATCGTGGGAAAGAATTTTTTTTAGGAGATGAGGGTTTGAAAATATGAGAGTTCAAATTTCGACAAAGACATTTATAGAAGAGAAAACGACCAATTCAAACAAAAATATGGACAACGACGCTTACAGGGATGCAGACGGCTACAGAGCTTGACAGAGTACAAAAGGATAAAAGGAGTACAAGTTGAGATCAGAAGACAACATTCGGTTGAGGTCGGTGATAGGGTTAAGAGGTCCCATGATGGAGAAATGGAGAGCAGAGTTGATGGAAGAGAAAGATTGGACAGTAGAGAAAGATCAATAGAGGCAGTCGATAAATCCAAGAGGCACCATGAAGGAAAGGATTCTCATTCCCTTAAGGACAACAGAGAAATATCAATTGACGTTTTTGATCGAGCTGGTAGGTCCCATGAAGGGAAAGATTCTCTAGAATGCATTTAAAAGCAGCTGGGAGTATTGTCCAAGCTTCGGTTGGCTTAGATAAAATTTTACCAGCAAAGCTGACGTCGCATAAAATCAGATTTTCGGCTTTCAATTGAACTTGAATGGCATCTCTAACTTGTTTGAGTTGTGGTCTTGTGGATGAAACTAGTAAAAAGTCTGCTTGTATTATAAATGGAAATCTAGTGACCATTTCCGTGGAAAGAAAATCACAGATACTTGCAGCTACTATATTTCCACCTGCAAATTGGTTTCCCATTGGAAAAGCTAATGTAATAGCCCATTTTTCAATGTCTTTCCTCTGCTCAACCATATACTCATTTTCTATGGGAAACCATTGTCTCTACATGTAATAACTGCATCATTTAGTCGAAAATTGGTTTTCTTCTGCTAAAAAATGCAAAATGAAGGACTCCTTGCCATTTCTCTGAGAACATTCAAGGTCAGTTTCTCATAAAACAAAGATTGTATAAATTTTGTTAAGATCAAGATATAAAGCACAAAGGAGAAAAGAGGAAATTGGATGCCAATATGGAGGAGGAACTTACAAATGAGCAAGCAGATCATGGGTCAGCAAGTTGATCATGAGGCACATTTTCTTGTTGCAGGTTATGGAAAGGTTCAAGTTTCTTTTTCTGAAAGAAGAAGAGGTGTAGTTTTGAAAAGAAATGGCCCAAATAATTTCATAGCAAAATGTACATTTCCAACATGTATAAAAACTAAAATATCTCCAACTTCAATAAACTAATTAGAAACAAAACTTTCCCAACCATTTGTGAAAATTACCCATGTCTTAGCATAACACAGGTTCACATGCCACAATTGCCCACTTGGGCCCTGTAGTATTGCATCTTCACACACCCTGCATTGCATTCTCTCCACATAATCAGTGGGGACCTCCTGCAATAAACAAAATGCATTCGATGTGTTGCTACACCATGCGGTCTGTTTACACTATTTTTGTGCTGTGTTTCTAGCACCCCACCCTTTCGACGATAGATGCTTTCATCATAAAACTGCCCAGTTTCATGGTTATTTTTTTTTACTTAAAAAAGTTGGCAATTTATTTATAAATATATTAATCAATAATGTAAGTACGGGGTTTGAGATTGATAAAGAAATGAGTGACAAGAGATCAAGTAACAAAAATACTGATAACACATCAAGAAAAGCAAAAAAGGCAAGTTATTTGTAAATTTTTTACAATAAATTATTTTTGAACTATATGTAAGTTTAACTAATATGTGTTATTTACTGTGTATCATGTAGAGCCACAAAATGACGAAGCTCGATAATATTATTTATGATCTAGGACTAGAAGAGCATACAAGCTTGATGGAAAAATTGCAAAAGGATGAATCAGGTGAATGAAAAAACACTATCAATCCAATATGAGTTTCTTTTTTTAATTTTCATTAATAATATACTTAAATTATTAGATAACATGTGTCAAACAGTCCATTAATTCACATATGTTTAATGTTCTACAGGGACCGACAACTCAGAAAAGGAATGTTATTCTAAGAAAAGAAAAAAAAATAGTTATGCAAATGAAAATGAATTTCTCCTTAAGCCTCATCTGATGGTGTTGGAGGTCAACGAAAGAGAGAGAGCTTTTACAAAAGTTTGAGGGATCTAGTGGAATGAATGTATAGATGTTCTTTCCACTTACAATACAAAATCAATCCAATGATTCCAAGAACCAAATTTTATCTAAACTACAGGAAGAGTTTCCAGAGAATTGGTCAATGAGACATATCAGACTTTTAATAGCAAAAAAGTACATCAACAAAAAAGAAGGAATGAAAAAGTAATATTCCTTTAAATGTTTGTCTAGAATTATTTATAAATATCACTTTTATTATATTTATTTTTCATATATGAATATAAAAATTAAATATTTTATTGTCATGTTACATTTTCAGGAAGATTATGAAAATCTCAAAAGATGAATGAGCTGATATCATAAATATGCTAGTCGGAATGTCCAAAAAGGTGTACAAGGAGATGATCAAAGAAATGGACAAAATTGCATCGCAGGAGGAGCCATCTCAATAATAACGTGCTTCACATGTAATATGTAATCATTGAATTTTTTGATCATTAGGTACAATAAATAACTAATTTAGCATTAAATATTAATTTTCAAAAATTTTCTTGCAGAAAAGAAAAGAAAATGGAACCCATTCAGTACATAAAACAAGACGACAAGGAAGAAAAGGGTTGATCTCTAAGTTTGTGAGTAATTGTTACTTCCTTATAAAAACTTAACTAGATTTCATTTTTGTATTTTTTAAGTTGTTTTACAAAAATCATCATTGAATGTCTTCAAACAGGTGCTAACATACAAAGAAGAACCATCAGATGAATTGATTGAAATTGGGTTAAATATGGGTTGTGAGTATATGTTGGCATATCAGAATTTAATTGTGGAATTTGTAAGCATCTATCGATCTTGTTTTACTTAGCTATGTTTATAATTAATAGAAAAAAAAAAATTATATTAAATATATGATTTGTTATGGGGTATAAAACTTCCAGGAAATAAAGTATGGAACTGTGCCAACAGATGAAATTTTGAAAGATGGCATGGTACATGGTTTTGAAAGAATGTGTATAGTTTATGAGTCAATTGTTGCTATGGTGCGTCATTTTTCTTTTCGATTTACATTGATGTATATTATTTAATATTGCAATTTTCATTATTCTCACCAATGTATATACACTCATTTTAGTTTATTTTTATGTTTGTAGATGGAAGGTGAAGAAGAAGAAAACAATCAACATCGTGAACAAAACATTCCTGAAAATAACCCGTCATGGAAGTAGCTCTAGCAGTGACAACAGTTCAAGCAAAGAATGATGATCACTATGTTTGGATATCAAAGCAAGGCATTGTATTTTTTGAAATATGTCTGTGAAATCAGACATTTTGTTTAATGTAATGGACATAGTGTCCCAATTGAAAGACAAAGGGATACCAATAACTGTCCCATTGTGTATGACAAAGACTGTCTTATTCATATATATATATATATATATATATATAATAAAATATCTTTTAATTTATTCTATTGCATTATCTATTTTCGCTATTGCCTTCTCCATTGTCATTCTCAAATGCACTAATAAAAATTTAATTCATGTGAATATTGTTATAAGATATATATGTGTCGAATTTTGATGAATAATGAACTTTAAAAAACCACAATAATTATGATATGATATAACAAATTAATCCAAACATCACATTCAAATGCATTTAATAAAAATTAATTAATATGAATATTGTTATAAGATGTGTCGAATTTTGATGAATAATGAATTTAGAAAAATCATAATAGTTTCACTGTCACAGGTTGATGTTTCTAAAAAATACAAAATAAACACTGGTGCATTTCAGGTACTGTACACTGGTGCTTTTGTATGCTGAAGCGCATCGGTGCATTTCTACGACCTATGGGCACCGCACAAATACCAAAACCAATTAAAAATTTCGGTGCAGTTGTGTGATACTGCACACCGATTCTTTTATGTGAGACTACACACTGGTGAATTTGTACGACGTATTGGCACCACAAAAATACCAATACCAATTATAAATATCAGTGCATTTGTCTGATACAACGCACCGGTGCATTTATATAAGTCTACGTATCAGTGTGTTGAGACGACCTATAGGCACCGCACAAATCCCAAGGCCAATTGGTACGGCCCCGTGCATTGTATCACCAACACTATGCTTGGTGTTGTTTTATACCTTGACAGACCAGTGGAGGAACCTTTGACCGCCTCGGGGTCACCATCTAGATGACACGCACCGGTGCATTGAAACCTTAGTAGCGCATCGATGAAAAAACATTCGTAATAACCTCCGGCCACCCAGTTATTTTTAGTTTTGTTGAATTTCTGTTAAAAGCTCTACCAAAACCTCTGTAACCATAAACGTATGTTGTATAAAATGTTTTTTTGACAATTTTTGCCAATTTTATAACGCTAAAAACCTCCTTTATAACCTCTGCTAGAGGGTCTTTTCCTTGTAGTGTATGCCTAGAGCGAAAATTTAAAACTTGTATCTAATCAGTCATTTAATGATTTTTCCCAGGATGTCCATCAGCTGGAGAGAGTGTGAGCATAATGCAATTGACAATGAAGTGATGGAGGATCAAAATTCCTTAGATATTCTCTAGAATTGCGGATTTCTCAAAATTTTCAAAATGCCCAATATGAAAAGCAATGTTCGTTTTCTCCAAATGTTGGCTGATCATTGGGAACCAGAAGAAGATTGTTTCATAATTGATCAGATGCCACTACACATAGAATTGGAGAATATATACTTCATCACTAGACTCTCTCGAAGGGGAGATCCAGTAGACTTTCACAGAAATCCTGTTGGAGGGCATACCGTAGAGGATTATGTCTAGGTCTATTGCGTAGAAGATGCACAAAAGGTAGGAACACAGATTCCTATCAGAGATATGAAGGATTTATATATGAAGATCCTTCTCTTTACCATTTTCAGAGTATCATGATCATCTTCTCTGCATCAGGTGTCACAGACACAAATGAGCATAGTAGTGGAATGCCTGATTCATCTCTTTGACTGGTGCACAGCCTTGCTGAGCAATATGAAAAAACAATTGACTTTAATCCGAAAATCAAAGACTAAACACTTTGGGTATGGTAAAATCTTGCTGTCATTATTCTTCAAGAGGGTCCCAGGGCTTTGGCCCAAGGTCATCTCAACTATCAACAACCCGAGAGATCCAAGAATAGCCCGATGGGTAGATCTGATGAAGAGATTAGGGGGAAGTGAAGTTCCCTGGACCACTTGGGATGATGAGTTCTTCCAATGGTGGGAAGAACAATTCATCGAAATGGAATATTATCCCTATGCTGGGATGGAATTTTGTGCAGATCTAGATCTACTCTTGCTACCTGGTGCAGCATGGGGCGTAATCGGTGATATTACATTTTTTATTTTTTATTATATGATTTTTTATGATTTTTTCGAAGTATGCAAATGAATTTTTTTTTTGATTGGACTAAATGACTTACAAAATTATGATGATCATGATGCAGCCATGGGGCCAGTTAGGTTGGAGGGGTACCCAAGGCATAAGTGCCGCAGAGGTGAGGCAAATGCTGAAGACCCTGGAAGGACACTCCATGCAGTACATAGGAACTTGGAGAGCTTAACTCGGCAAGTACCTATGGCCGCTATCAAGGACATATAAGAGGATATCCAGAGACGGGTAGTAGGAGTACCACGATACTGGGTGTAGTTATTCCACCATGTAGTGACTGCCATTGTGTTCTATAGGAACACAAATGTTGCGCAGGGACCTCAGGAGTAGATTATAGATATGATCGGATGACTGTAATATTTTTTGATGATAGACATGATCGGGCATAAGCCCTAATTTTGTAGGACATGATGGTCCAGTTTTTGTATATATATATATATATATATATATATATATAGAGAGAGAGAGAGAGAGAGAGAGAGAGAGAGAGAGAGGTTTATATGATGTGATGACTCAAATGTATGATAATGAATGATGTATTTGATATATTTTTTAACGTATTGAATGATTAATATGCCAATCAATTACTTGATTAGCCAATAAGTCTACCATACAATTGTCAACTCGAGGAATATGAATGAATGTGATAAATTAAAATGATCGTTGTAAGAAACATACCCTAAAAAAAATCAATGTAAAAATGGGTCTTAGACACGATATGTGTTGTTCAACTGTGAAACCACTAGCTGTGAATCCAAGAAAACTACTAACGAATCAACACCCAAGGATATTGCTTTCAAGAGTAGGTTGACCATTACAGTGTATTCTGCTACATTGTTCGAAGCAGGACCAATGAAGACACCTCTTGAAACTAACAACTGACCAGATGGATAATGGAGTACCCAAGCCACAGAAGCCAAGTTATGGGTATGTCTACTAGCACCATCGAAGAAACCAAAGTGACTCATGTCATCCAATACTACCTACCAAAGTAGATCAAATTCATCAAAATCACACCAAAAATCGAAAGCCAAATATGTACAAAAAGAAAATATATACAACAAAGCAAGATGCTAGGCCAAAGCCTAGGCATAATACTTTTTCAAATAGAGCCCATTTCTGGGCTTTGCCAACTCATTTCCATCAAAGTCAATCAAGGCATAAGCTCCTTTCTTCAGGACCTTTTTAACAATAAAGAGGCCATACCACATAGATTTCAACTTGCCTTCCCCCAAGGCATCCTTCTCTTGGGCATAAACCAAGACAAGGTCACTTTCAGAGAACACCCTAGGTTTGAACGTCTTATCGTACTAAACCTTTACCCGTTTATTATGCGCCTCATTCATCATAGCTGCATCTTGACGCTACTCATCGAGATGTTCCAAATGAATAAGGAGTTCTTCGAGACTGGAAGTGTCAGGAAGAAGCTCAACAACTAACTTAAGAGAGGGAATTTCACATTCAATAGGAAATATAGATTCCAACCCATAAGCCAGTTGAAATGGAGTAAAACCAGTTGCCGTTTTGACTGAAATTCGATATGCCCAAAGTGCAGGATACAACATAATATGCCAATGGGATATGGCTTTATCAATTGTCCATTGAAGAATTTTCTTCAAGGATTTGTTCACGGCTTCAACTTGCCCATTTTCTTGAGGATAATAAGGAGATGGATGCTCCTGATAGAAACCTAATTTTAGAGCCAATTCAGCCATCATGTTATTCTAAAAGTGACTGCCATGGTCAGTGACAACCTCTTTGGGGATACCAAAGTGAGAAATGACTTGATTGAAGAGGAAGAGAGCTGATATCTCACCGTCATTCCCAAAAGTAGGCATAGCCTCAACCCACTTGGTGAAGTAGTCTACAGCTATAATAATGTACTTGTGACCTTTAGCCAAAGGCGGGTTATAAGTAGTATAATCAATACCCCACTTTGTAAAGGGGCTAACAGTAATGACAGGAAAGAGCGGAGCTGGATGAGCGTGCGTATTTCGAGTATAAACCTGACATGGATGACACATTTTGACTGATTCCATACAATCTTTGAGAATCGAAGGCCAAAAGTATCCTGCACACAAGATTTTTTGGGTTGTAGCAAGCCCAGATAAATGACCACTACAAGCTCCACTATGGTAATCATTCAGCACAACCTCAACTTCTTCGAGAGTTAAGAAGCGCCTAAGGATCGATTTGACCCCATGACAATATAAAGTGTCACGAATAATCAAATAAATTTTGGCTAAGTGGCGTAACTTTTGGTGCTCATCTTTCGAAAAAGTTGAGGGAAAATTCGTAGTCTGGAGATAAACTATGAGATCCCCATACCAAGGATCCTGTGAAGAAATGAGAAAAATATGTTCATCAAGAAATGATTCGTCATAAACAATATCTTATCCACAGGGAAAATCAGAAATCAATTTCGCAAAAACTAATGATTTCTTGGACTTGGCAGACATAAACTCAAGATCAAATTCCTGCAAAATCACAATCCATCGATTGTATTTGCCCCCAATCACTCGCCTACTGAGAACAAAATAAAATGGATTAACTGCTTCCAAAACATATGTTTTGCGAAGGAGAATATAATGTCTGAGCCACTGCACAACATGGACAGCTGCTAAAGAAAATTTCTCTATCGGATAATACTGGAGTTTAGGACCTACCAAGCCTCAAATAAGGTAGTATATAACATGCTCGGAAGGAGCATCGTCTTCCTGAACCAGAACCATACCAATGGTAGATTATGTTGCAACGAGGTACAAAAGGAAATCCCTGCTATAATCGGGTGGACTCAGTAAAGGAGCATAGGTCAATTCTTTTTTCAAAGCATCAAATGAGTGTTGAGCAAAGTCATCCCAAAATAATGTAACTCCTTTCTTTAATAATCTCATAAATCCTTTTGTAATTTCGGCATAATGTACGATGAATCTCCTCAGGAAATTAGATTTTCCTTGCAGACTTTGAAGTTGACGAATTAAATATGGAGGAGGAAACTGAAGTATTGCCTCAAACTTGAAGGGATCTACTCGAATCCCTTCCATAGACACGATGAATCCCAACAACCGACTGGATGTGATAGTGAAAACACACTTGTTTGGGTTCAACCAGATTTCATAACACCGACATCATTCAAAAAATTGATGGAGGTGAGAAGGATGATCAATTATCTTACGATAATGAGCATCTAAATCATCCAAATATGCCTCGATAATATGTTTGATGTCTTGGAAGGCGTAAGACATGGCCTGCTAAAAAGTAGCTCCAACATTTTTGAGGCCAAAAGGAATTTCATTGTAAGAAAAGGTACCCCAGGGACAAATAAATATAGTCTTATGTTGATCTTCAGGATGGATAATAATTTGGTTATATCCAGAGAAACCATCTATGAAGGAGAAAATCTCATTCCCTGCACACTCATCGATGATCTGATCTATAAACGGTGTGGGGTAGTTATATTTAGGACATGCTTTATTTAGGTCTCGAAAATCGATGCAAACTCGAATCATTCCTTATTTCTTGTCCATAGGAACTATATTTGAAAGCCACTCAGTTAAAGGAATGGGGTAAATGAACCCTTCCTTAAGTAGCTTCTCTACTTTAGCTTTGATAGTTGCTTCCTTCCTAGGGTTGACTGGATGAATTTTTTTCCTGATAGGCTTATAATTTTCGTATACCTTGATCTCATGCTAGACAATATATGGATCTATACTCGAAATTTCCTCATAAGGCCAAGCAAACACATCTCGAAACTCTCAAAAAAGGTCAGTATAAGTTTGAATCTCTTCAGGGGAACACTCGGCTCCAATGAAGACATTCTCTATGATGTTGGGATCTTTGGAGTTGGTCACTGGGGTAGTAGGAGAAATAAAAACCATGTTCCCTTTAGAAAAAACATGTGTTGGTGCTAAAGGGTTCAGGACTGGGTGAACATGACCAGAATACTGAGGGCTAACAAAACTTGATTCAACATCACGCAAGTTCGGTAGAAAGTAAGACCGATGATGAAAATCATTCCACGGTCTCTCTACACCAGTCATTGCTTCAAGGATGGTCTCTTCAGATGGAAGAGTGGTATCAAGGCAATCCTGAGCTGAAGATGAACTAAGAGTCCAAGCTGGAGCCACATCCCCATCCAATTCCTCCACTGAAAGAGAAACTGGAATGGAATCTGCAGAGTCAACAATAGAGCTATAAGCAATCTCAGCTATAGATATAGGAAATGCCATTCCACCCACATGAACTTCTTCTAATGTGGAGGTAGGAGAAGGTAAGGTCCAAGGGTCTGAAAAATAATGAGTTCTGAAGAACTCTCTTTGAATAGGAACCTTGGAGGATGAAATAGCATTGATATGAACTGAAGGAGGTGGAAGATCAAAATTACCCATCAAGGAAGTGTACATTCCAACCCACAGATTCTCAACAGGTGGCTTGGTATCCTTCACCAAAGGAATGGTTGAGTCAGAAGATGCATTTGGATCTACAGGAGAAAAATCCAGTTAGTCAACTATGACAATTCTCCCTTCGTGAGGGAAAAAAACAATACAAAATACTGAGGATGCAATAGCATCCATCTCATAGATCCAGTTTCGCCCCAATAGAAGGTTATAGTATAAGTTTGCATTGACTATCTCAACTTCGATGTTAACAGTTTTTCCCCCAACACAGATGGGAAACGCTAGAACAATACCATGCATTCTATGAGAATGACCATCAAATGCAGTCATAAGAGTGGCTGAAGGGACAACTACGGGAGATCCAATACCCTTCCAGCATGCAAGAGACATTACACACGTGGAAGCGCCCTCATCAACAACCGTTCGAAAGATATTGAATTTTTGTTAATTCGACCTAATATGGAAAGCCATATGATGAGGAATAAAATTGTTTAAATTCGACATGTCAAATGTAATCATTGCAGAATTATTTGGATCAACAGCCCCAATAGCATTGATAAAAGCACTCCACTGAGCAAGACGAGACTAGAGCACCTATAACACAGACATGGCACAAGGAATTTGAGCTAGATCTTCTACAATCGAGTATTTTTGGGAAACCTTGGCATTAGGATTGTTTGTCATACTCTTCGAAGATCCTTTCGACATCTGAGGTATAGGCTCAACAGTTGCCCTCATAATATGAAGTGGCTCAGTACTATCAGGAGCACCCTTAGCTTTCGAAGACTCAGCTTTTCCATAATCACGAGATCTCGTAGAAATATCTGCATGAGCACTCATCATGTATATGTTTGTTGTATTTTCCCCTTCCTGGATGCCCCCAGAGGGAGCACCAGTATTTGGATTCGTGTCAGCAAGTAATTTTTTCCCTTGGGGAAAAGGGTTTGTTAGCACAACCTGGGAACTAGAAGAACCTTGTTGAGCTAACAAGTGCTTCGCATCTTGAATTTTAGGGCAAAGGTGCATAATATGGTCTCCAGTGCACAATTTGCATAGAAACTTCACTTTATTTTTATTATCCTTTTGACCCTCTCCAACATGATCGTTGGATTTTTTCACATTACCCTTCCCATCCTTGTCCTTTTTCTTGTTATTCCGTCCTTTCTTCTTCCCATCGGATTGTTTATTTCCTTTGGGGTTAGAAGTTTTAACATCATTAATTTCCAAGAATTGGGAAGGATTTGACACTGAAGGGACATACTGACCAGAAGAAGAAGATTGTATAGACAACTGCTGCAATTGACTTAGCAGGTTAGCCGTACCGCTATCAATCGAACCGATAAGCCCGTCACCATGGGGACCAGGTTTAGTTTTGGCTAAGTCTAATTTAGAGTGAGGAGCGTCCGGAAAATTTTTATTATGGACTCCAGACTGAGAATAAATAAATTCTAGTTGTTGAGCCCTAAAAATAGCCTTCTCTTCAGAGAATACCCCTGAAAGGGATACATCTTTAGAAATTTCCGGCTGTAAGGATTTCAAAAACCATTCAAGAAGGAAATCATTCGGGATTTGGGCTTTAATGAGCCTCTTCCTTCTTTTCCATTCTTGAATATGGTCAGAAATGTGAGTTTCCTTGTCATGCTGAAAATTGGCCAGGAGGTCAGTCCCGGCGTCATAACGGACAGGTATCTCAAAATGATTTAAGAACATGGTAGCCAACTTTCCAAAAGTAGCAAAACTAACCCTAGTTAACTCTATGTACCATTTGGCTACATTTCCAGTTAAGTTTCATTGAAATAATCTCAACCTAATCGAGTCATCGATCAGGGAGTTCAATGAACACCATAAATGGAAAGTGGTGATATGATCTGTCAGATCTTCGCCAGTCTTCCCTTCAAACTTTGGAATGTCTGAGGGGAGCTTGGTGGGGACCGAAGGCCAGCCCGGACTATACCGAATAGGATCGTTAGTCAATTTTGATAGATCTGGCAAGTTTAACATTTTCTGAAATGGCAAGCGTGGAGGAGCCTGGGAATTCCACCCCCCATAGGAAGGATTACCCACATTCTGAAAAGAATAACTTGGATTTGTTGAGGCAGCAGGTTGCCAGATTTTGTTCGTAGAAAATGTTGGGCCATAAGAAAATCCTTGTGACCCAACATTCAAAGAACAACTCCTTCCCAACATGGAGTTACTATATGCAGGAAAATTCCCTCCAACCAAGGTATTGAATGGAGAAGAGCCCCTTGGTAAGGGTTCCACACATTTTCAAATGGAGAAAAATCCTGAGAAGTACTCGATGAAGGGAATGGAACATTCCCTTGCTGACTAGCGAAGAACTGACTCCCTGCTCCTAGCACTGTAAAAGTAGGGTTCCATCCCGAAAAGACATTATAACTTTGATCTCCAAAAAAAGGATTGAAACCTTGACTCTGAGAGGTAAAAGGTAAGGATCCTAAGGAAGTGGTTGAATGAGGGATATGACCACTTCCAAAGGGGAACCCTTTAAATGAAGTTGATCCACTAGCCATAAAAGGTATGGGCGTGGAGACAGTTGAAGCAACAGAAAAGGAGAAAGAAAGAATTCCACTAGTGGGCATTCCATAAGAAAAGGGACCAGATTGAGAAGCATGTGCTTGGGTGTTTCTAGAGCCAAGCACAACAACACTAGAAGTGATTGTCGATGTGGAAATAGTTCCTCCTCCTTCAATTGAAAGAGGAGTCTGAACACTTGCAGTGTTCACAGCCAAAACTGTGTTCCTAGTCATGGCCATTGAAAGAAAAGGATATGACGAAAAAGGACTAGCCGATCTGTGAGAATCGGCCCCAATGTACCAAAGAACGTCAGGGAAACTAGCAGTAAGAGGAGATGGAAGAGACTCAGTAGGCTAAGGCAATTCTTCTATTTTAACTTCTTCTACTGGAAATAAAACTCTAGAAATTAGTGGAGCACTCCTCTCCATACTGACACTGACACCAGAACCAGCGACAGAAACAACAAGCCTGACGGAGGATAACTCTCCATTGCATTCTAAACCACCAGGTGAAAATCACCCATTGAATTACTCCTACTCCTTCTTGAAGAAGGCTTGGCACTCGCGGGGGATTGCCCACGAAGCTTCCTTGATCGACAAGGCGATCGGTTAGCCACTTTAAGAGATTAATTTTAGACTCAAAAAATATAAGAAGCTAAGAAATCTAGGAGAAAATAGCACACTCTAAAAATTTCCTAAGATACATCCAAACAAGCAACTCTCAGGTATTTTTGCTCTGGGTGATTAGGACCAGACACCAAAATACAAGAAAATGAAATAATAGGACCTTCCGAAAATAGTCTGGGGTAGTTACGCCCCAAGCCTACTAGCGAAGGTAACAGAAACAATTATGCTGACCTCCTAACAACAACAATTTCTAGTGCAAGTCCCCAAGCTTCGCAAGGGCATCCTCCAGAAGTATTGATGGAAGTGATGCAACGTCTGTCTCAGGAACCACGGGTATTCCCCCCTGCAATCACCTGTGTGGTCCCTAGGATAGGCAAATAAGGGCACCAATCTATATCGGTAGCCAGGCGGAACGGTCTTAGGTCAAGATTCATCAAATAGGAGAGGGGGTATCTCTCTTCTCTTCCTGCACTATCCCTCGCGCTTGAATCTCTGGAGAAGAACTTTCCTGATCCACTTAACGGCGTTGGATTCCACTCTTTAATAAAATTTATATGTTTAATAATTTGAGCAGCCTTGGAGAGTTAACTCTCCACTCACCTAATTCAAGGCCCTACAACCTAGCTAGTTGGTGTATGATTAACGACAATGATACAAAAAATTATAGTTGCTTTTAACTATATCGCTTGTTTTAAATTGGTTGTTACTTAAGTCAAGGGTACACAGAAATGAAACTAATGGTGTTTGATGATGCAGAAGAAATCAATGAAAACCTAGTTACATGCAAATGCAACAATTTCCTTTCAATGAAAAGTGATTTCTACATGGGTTCTACAAAACTAATTAAGCAAAAACTTTATTCTTTTTCTTTTCAGACACTCACACTTCACACGATCCAAAAAACTATGAAAAAAGACTAAAAATGTTCAAATGCACTTAATGCAAACTACCAATGATATGAAAATTCTAAGATGCTAACTCTAAAGAAGCAAAAAAGAGTCTCTAGAAACTAAATGGTCCAATCACTTTTTGACAGAAAAACAAGGCTAGTGCCAAACATAAATCCTATGCATAATAATGCCAAAACATACTTGATATAAAAAGAGAAAAATCAAGAAAAAACTTCGTTCTAAATCAAGCCAAGAACCAAAGTCTAGAAACCAATGAAAAATCCTTAAAAGATATGATAAAACCGCAAAAAAAAACTTAAAGAAAAATTTACGGAAAACACAAATGTTTTTTGGGCTTTTTACTTATAATGGAAGAAAAAGATTTCAAGAAGACAAGCATAAACTACCCAAGAACCAGAATCAAACAAAATGAGTCTCAACAAGGCTTCAAAGTGCTCAAGCCAACGATGCTACTTTCGTAGAGGGACTCAAATGGGAAAAAAGAAACACAAAACTCAAATAACTGATTCAGTACAGTAGCACAATCTTTCAGTGAACAAAAACTCAAAAAACCAAAAAGAGATTCTTCAAGATTCGCAAAGAGGCAAGTCCAAGAAGTCAAGAAAACCAAGATAGGCCAAGAAGGAAAAAACCACAAGTGTAGCAATGCATAGGGCCAAGAAGAGAAAAAAATCAGAGGCTCACTGTTCTGAATGGTCAGAACAACCAAGAACTTTAGGAAAAGATCTTGGTGCTTCAGGCACAATTGCAAATACATAAAATAGTAAATTCACCAAATGGCTAGGTCTTCCCAAAAACAAGAGAGAAATGGAAATGCAATCACCATAAACATAGTCCAGACACTTTAAAGACACCACATGAATGATTCACCACAGACAGAAAATACTACAGAGGCTGATAACTCAAATTTTCAAAATTTTCCAGGCATACGCGGTTTTGCAGTATGCAACTAGCGTGTATACACAACTGTAACCAAGGAAACTTGTGTATATGTGGGTCCCTTTAGAAAATACAAGAGGTATATGCGACTATGCAAAGACTAATTTGCGTATGGAAATAAAGATAATAAAAAATAAAAAATTCAAGCCTAATCAAGGGACCAAGTCTTCTGTTTGATTGAAAAAAAACTTACTAGACTGTAAAAAGTGATAAAACCTGCCAGGGACCTACAAGACAGATAAAACAACATGAACTAGGAATTACTCAGAGGTAATCCCCAACAGAGTCGCCATTTATGTTTCTTGAAATGTTACCCTAAAGGTCTTGGGTTGATAAACCTTCACAGATTAGGGGCATTTCATTACAAGAAGGACTCACTTAACCAACTTCTATGCTTTAAAATAGAAACTACAGGTTGCAGACCTTACTCGGATATCCTTCGGTTGTAGTATATCCTGCGGGGTGAAAATTCCCTGCAACTCTTGTGCTCTGAAACCTTTAAATCAACAAAGAATGAACACAAAATCAGTTGTACAACATATATATGTTCTAGATGTTAGTGAAAAGCATGCATAATCTCATAAAAACAATATCAAATGAACAATTTAAGATCATTACACATGTATAAAATATCATGGACACGTGAACATCATGAACAATATGACACTTCTATTATTAATGACATGTACAGTAAACAAATGTGGAGAGATCGCCTGAAATCTGCCACGACCTTTGAGCATACCATCCTCTGGATCCATCTAGCCCTAGCCTCTCAAGATTTCTTCCAAGAATAGTGCACAATAGATGTCACATAGGGTGAGTGAAAATCTCAAGGAAACAAGGGTTTCTTGAAAATATCAGGAAGTGCAGGAGGCATAGGAAATATATCAGGCTTGGATATGGCTCCAACAACATATAATATCTATATTTCTCTCTCTCCTCCTCCCTTAGGCCATTCCCTTGAGGGGATTTTACACTCCCTCAAATTATTTTTTGCAGTTGGGAACAGTTAGGCCACGGGATGGGGTAGTTAAGTTACAGGAACAACTGTAAACCTCGCTTCTAAAATAGGGATCCTATATATCTTTTAATGTTTAAAAAGGAATACACGGTTCTCTATGTATGAACTCGCATGTATATGCAGAAAATTCTGGGCAGAGTCGCGTATGGGTTTTAAGAAACTATTTTTTGAGAAATATTTCCACGTTTGAAGGGAAGGGTTTCCCTAGGCCAATGTATAAGTCATCAAGTATATGTTGGTGATAAATGATGCTATAACAGTTTTACTATTCCAAGCTTTGGGACTCCTATAGTTTCAACACGCTTACCATTCCTGGAAACTCTTAATTTTCCTAATATTTCAAAATTAACTAATGATCTAATTCAATATAATCTTGTGTGCCCTCTATTCCGTACCAAACTTCCATTAGACATACCTAAGTTTGAATGGAAGTTTGGGGAAGATCCTTTTGACCATGTAACCACTTTCCATTTTTGGTTCTCATCGAATTCCCTCATTGATGATTCAATTAGGTTGAGACTTTTTCAACATACCATAACTGGGAATGTGACAAACTAGTATATTGATTTAAAGGGAGGGTCTTTTTCTATGTTTGATGAGTTGGATACAATGTTCCTTAATTGCTTTTAGTTTCCTGTCTGTTATGATGTTGGGACTGAACCCTTAACCAAATTTGAGCATGATAAGGCTACTCATATCTCTGATCACATTCAAGAGTGGTGGAGAAGAAATATATTTATCAAAGCTTATATCGATAATGATTTTTTACTGGAGTGGTTTTGAAATCATTACAACTAGAAATCTCAAAAGATGTGTCACTTTCAAGAGTGTTCACAAAAGAACATGCTATCTTTAGAGCCCAAAAATTAGAACTGATTTATTTACAATATGTTTTTATTTATAAGATTTTTCCTGATGCTCCTAGATCTAAGATATATATTTCCAAACCTAAATTGGGTCCTCACGCTAATGGGGTCGTTGGATAGATCGATGTTAGTACTTCTATTGTGTTAGTTAATTATTTGCAGCAATTATCTTTACAATCTTCTCCTACAAAAAAAATTATGCCATCCATACCTCTTCCTTCTCAATGTGTTTGATTTTATGTCATTCAGTTATTTAAACCTAAAAGAAATCAACAATTCAATGGGAAGAATAAAGGACATGGTAAAAATAAATATAAGGGAGAGAAGGGAAATGCAAATAAACCAAATGAAAACATTGGTGAGGTAAATAAAGAGTACAAAAAGAAAGTTAAATTCCCTTACAACCTATGCAGTGGGGACCTTCTTACTCATATTTTCCTTA
The DNA here is from genome assembly GCA_034641835.2 of Pinus albicaulis. Classification (NCBI taxonomy): domain Eukaryota; kingdom Viridiplantae; phylum Streptophyta; class Pinopsida; order Pinales; family Pinaceae; genus Pinus; species Pinus albicaulis. Next base: position 611,510,614 of record CM076569.1, read on the forward strand.
AGATTCAAGATGCTTAGCGCTTGTTAGATCAAAAAGGTCCTTGTACTTCCGAGGATATGTGTTGTGAAAACAGCTCCAAAAATAGAATAAAAGAGATATCAACGCCTTAGAAATAAGCCACTTTGAGGTGGCAACCTCCAATACATTCCATGAATGAACCATTCTTGGATGATACAAATGACAAAAACCTCCTTCTATATATAGGAGTCCATGTGGCCACAATATAATCCTAGTGGGGCCACGTAATCCTAGCCACCTAAAAATAATAATGTAAGGCACACAATAACAGAAGTTGTTGTGTGGGTACAACAATAATAATAAGGGGGCCTATACTAACATAATAAGGGACTACAATATTAATATAGGGACTTAGCATGCCCCTCTCCTTAAAACAAGTGTTGTCCTCAATGCTTGATTATATCTTAATGTTTTTGTATAAAATTCTCATCCTCCCATGTGGAATATTCTATAGGAAAGTTCCTCCACTTGCTGAGATACTCTGAAATTAATCGTACTTCTCAAGTTCTTGTTTCTGTGACTGGTTTCTATGGTTTTTCGATGTAGATACATCGTCGTCTTCCGTTGTTTCATTAGATTCCGCACCAAAGTTAGGTTATCCTTTGAGAGTTGAGAAATTCAGCCATGATGCTCGATGATCTTCCAATTAAGCTATCATCCATGCTAGCCATTATTTGATCCTTCAAACCATCCAACTTAGCATTCATTTCTTCTTTTAAACCATCTATTTCATCCTTGGTTTTCGTGAAGATCGTAAATTTGTTGCACTAGGTACCGTAATTTTGATATCTCATACCAGTAATTCTTCCTCTTCATGTGTCATAGTATAGCTTTTTGAGGGCGTAATGGGTATGGAATTATTTTTCGGAGGCATTATAGAACCCAATACTGATAAAATTTCTAAAATATGCCCTTGGAATCACTTCAAACTTCTTTTTCAAACAAACGTTATGCAATTTTAAAAACCAAATACACACCTTTTTCTTGATTTTGAGGAGCTCGATATGGAAACTGAATTACCTTTGTGATTTCAAATATTCAATATCCAAAATTTGGTACTGAGCTAGCCCTCTAAATTCTCTTTAGAATGCCACAGGTCTGACCTAATTTGCATTCTTTAAGACAAAGTTGTGCCCAATCTCCTACGATGACCTAATTATGGACTGGTTCAGTAGAGAGAACTTGTACGACTTGCCACGTGTCACTGTTTCCTCCTTAGGCTATTAACATTATCTACAGGAAACTACATTCTGTTTACTTGCGGCCACTTTTTACGGAATTTTAATCCGATGCTCAGAGAGAGAATTATGAAGATTTTCCAACGATCACCTCTTTGAGATGAATTAAGCTGAAAAGACCCAACTTCCACGTATCGTATTCCAAAACTATTGCTGAACCACATGGCAATTTTCGTGAAGATGTTCCTTAGGATTGCCTTGCTTTGTAACTTCAAAAATTTCAGCCAACTCTTGTAGAAAAAAAGTTATAGCAAATTACAAGGACTCTTTAAGTGAAATTCAGATTCGCAAAAAGACCTAACTTCACTGTATCATATCTCCGAAAAATATTGTGAAATCCAAGGTCCGAAATTTTGCAGAAAATGTTCTCAGATTTCAAATTTTCACTTAATAATTTGCAGCTTGAACTCGTAGAAAAATTTATAGCGAAATTCCAACATGTCTCTGATGTAAAGAACCTCTAATTCACAAAGCTCATACCAAATGTCAGAAACTACCTCCAAAAATAGAAGAAAAGAGATATCAACGCCTTAGAAATGAGCCACTTCGAGGGGGCAACCTCCAATACATTACATAAATGAACAATTCTTGGATGATACAATTCACAAAACCTCCTTTCTATATATAGTAGTCCATGGGGCCATAATGTAATCCTAGTGGGCCACAATGTAATCCTAGCCGACCTAACAATAATAATGTAAGGGCACAATAATAACAATATGGGGGTTACAGGGGTACAATAATAACAATAGGGGGGCTACAATAACATAATAAGGGGCTACACTATTAATATAGGGACTTAACAATATGCTTAACAACCCTTTTCCCCAAGGGAAAAAATTACTTACTGGCGCAAATTCCAATACTAGAACCCCTTCAGGGGGCACCTAGGTAGAAGGGGAATCCCCATCAAATGTATATATATATGATTAAGTCTCATGTTGATATTTCAACTAGAGCTTATGATTATGGAGAATCAAAATATTATGAGGATATTCAAGAACATATTCATATAGAGAAGCCTATAGTTGAGTCTATAGATAGGATGCCAAAAGGCTCCTCAAAACACTTTACCTATAATCCAAATGCTAGGGCTACTCATAACTATTTCATTGTTGAAGATTTAGCTCCGAGCCCATGTGTTATGTCAGTATTAGAAGTACTCCAGTCATGCCCAAGACAAAGGAGTGCATTACTCACTACGATTGGAGTAATTGATCCAAAAAATCTCTAGTGATTACATTTGATACCTCAAATGTTAAGAATATATTCCCTCATAATATGGATTTTCAAATTAAATTTACGTATCATAAGAACATTATCTTTCATATTATAGTTGATGAAGGATATTCCACATGTGTGATGTCCATGTCATGTTGGAAAGCAACTGATTCTCCTAAAGCAACTCCATCTCCAAAAATGTTAACTACATTCGATGTTCATTCTCATAGGTATCATGGAATTTTTCCTGCTTTTCTAGTTGGAGTTAGGGGAAAAGTAGTTAGTAAGTAGAGATAGTTAATGCAAATTTGGACTATAAACTGTTGTCAGTTTGGAATTGGGTGTATGCGATAGATTTTGTTGTTTTATCTACGTTTCACATATTATTTTTCCTCATGAAGGGATAATCAATATGGTTGATCATTTAGTATTTTCTCCCAATGACCTTAATGCATCCTCTAACTCTATTGTCCTATTAGTTAAAAATTCTCAACAACATATTAAGAATTTGGGAGTTGGAATGTATTCATAATTAATGGTTACTTTTTATCGTCCACCTCCATTTGCACATATCAATGACATTTTTTCATCCAAGGGGGTTGATGATTGGAGTGACTTATCCTATGTTTGTGATAGAAATTGCATATCAAGCTATCATTTATAATGTTGTAGACTCAATTCCAATCCTTTTTTCAACAGAGTATTTGGATAATGATGGGGTACCTATATGGAAAATTGACTCGACTATGGCTATGGATTGTCTCGATATATTTTTTCCATATGAGGAGGAAATATTAGAAGCAATGAAAGGTATAAAGAGACCATGGGATGATTTACATCATCGATCTTATTTTCTCCTTGCCTTGCGAAAATTTGATTCAAGTTTTTCTGGCTCTTCCTCTCATGGTGGCGTTCATAGGATCCTAAAATCTTTGGCTCCAACACATATTTTTGCCGAAGGTAATGTGTCCAAAATTTCAAAAACTATTCATATAAACATTTCCAAGAATCCCAATGTTATAGAAAATGTTTTCATCGGATTTGATTGTTCCTCTGAAGAAATAAATATTTATACCGACCTCTTTAAAGAATTTCCTGATGCATTTTCTTGGTATTATGAGGAAATTCCTAGGATAGACCCTAGTATCGTTCAACGCAACATAAAGACCTATGAAAATGTGAAATCAGTACACCAAAGGCTTCAACTGGTTAACCCTAGGAAAGCTATGACTATTAAGGAAGAAGTGGAGAAACTACTTAAAGTAGGTTTCATATACGTAGATCCTCTTACCGAATGAGTTTGAAATCATGTCCCAGTTGATAAGAAGCAAGGAAAAATCCGTGTATGTATCGAATTTGGGGATCTAAATAAATCTTCCAAAGGATAATTTCCACACTCCATTCATAGATCAATTTATTGATGAGTGGGTTGGAAATGAAATTTTCTCCTTCATGGAAGAATTCTCTAGACACAATCAACTTTTACAATTCATCCTGAAGATCAACATAAGACAACTTTTAATTGTCCTGGGGTACGTTCATATATAGGAAAATTCCTTTTTGCCTTCAAAATATTGGAGCTACTTTCTAGAGAGCTATGTCATATGATTTCCATGACATCAAACACATTATAGAAGCTTATTTGAATGATCTAGTTTCTTTCTCTCAAAAGAGAGCGAAGCATCCAGAACATATTCACTTGGTTTTTGAAAGATGTTGTCATTATAAAATCTAGTTAAACCCCCATAAGTGCATTTTCAGTGTCTTATTAGTAACCAAGTGATTGGGGAAAAATACAATAAATGGATTGTGATCTTGAAATAATTTGATCTTTAATTTGCGTCAGCAAAATCAAAGAAGTCCTTGGATTTCACAAAATTTATTTTGGAATTGATTTGTGAAGGATATTATAGTTATGAAGAATATTTTTCTAATGAACACCTTTTTATAAACTCCTCACAAGATCCTTGGTATGGGGACATCATAGTATATCTCCAGACTTCAAAGTTTATGCAATATTTTTCTAAGGACAATCGTCAGATATTGCAATGCCTCTTTAGGAATTATCTTATTATTGGTGATTATACTCTATATTGTCGATGGATAGATTCAATATTAAGACATTTTTTAACTTAGAAGAGGCTGAGTCAATTCTAACTATTTTCCACAATGGAGCTTGTGGAGGTAATCTATCTGGGTTGGAAACAACTCATATGATTTTGTGTGCATGGTATTTTTGGCCTTCAATTTTCAAATATTGTATTGAAGCAGTCAAAAAATGCCACCCTTGTCAAATAATTGGAAAATGAAATGTCATCCAGCTTCGCTCTTCCTTGTCATCAATTCCAGTCCATTTACTAAGTGGGGAATAGATTTTACGACGTGTCACCTGGTTTCGGCCAAGGGACATAAGTGTATTATCATAGTGGTTGACTACTTTACAAAGTGGGTCATGTTAGCACTCGTATTTGCATCCCACCTATCCCACCTTATTTTACTCTGCTTTCACCTCATCTTCATCATTATCATTAACCTCGCTTCATTTTTTAACCATTTTTTCCCAAGGGTACCCAAGTCATCATTGTTCACAAGCACTAAACCCTAATTTCCTATCCCACTGAGTTAGGGTTTGCTATGGAAATGAGAAATTTGAGTAGAGGATGCATAAGGTAGGTCATTTTAGTAAGTATGAGACCATTCCAACTCATAACATCATGTCTCCATCATTTTTTAAGAAATTATTCCAAGGGTCAAGTCATTTGCCACACATAGAGCCGGTTTTTCTTCAAACAGTCTTTCTGACCAAACAAAGATGAATTTGAAAAAAGTGAGAGAGGTTTTTGTCCATAATAGGTCAATGAAGAAAAAAAATCCTTCCATTTTTACAGGGGTGTCATTTTTTTAGATAAATTTCAAAAATACAGGTGCCACAGGAGAGTTGCTGCACCTCTGGAGTGACCTTGGGAAAAGCAAGTTTTCTCATAGCTGGAGTGTCCAAATTACTTGCTTGATAATTAAAATGACAACGTGACTGAGCGAGATTTCCAATGATCTATCTTGAGCTCAATTGGGAGTTGAGGAAGGCCTCCAAAGTTGCCTACAACAATACTCTGCATTTCTGCACCCTCATTCAACACGTTTTTACCAGTCTTGGGAGAAGTGTTTTTTGACAAATCCAATGGGCTTCATTTTGAAAATGGAAGGTATTTATGGAAAGTATACTTGAAGGGATTTCTAAAAAGATATATTAGAGCCAATTTGGTCACCTGAAACCCAGTAAAAAACGGCCTGCAAATGGGGGTGAAATTGTGTTGCACGTTTAACAATTGACTCATTTTTTCTGAGTTTTTCTACAAATTTGAATTTTACCTTGGGGTATCATGTTTTTACCTCATGAAAATGATGAATAAGAATTTAATTATCATGTTTTTACTATTTAATAGGGTAAATACATTATTTAAATCAAGCAAATGAGGTGTAATGAATCAGTCCACAAAAGTTAGGGATGAGTCACTTTGACCACCCTAAACTCTAGGTTTTAGTTCATACTTTAATGGATCAACTCCTCCTCTCATGGATTCGACCACTGAGGTTGGGAGAGGTTGTTTGAGGCCTATATCATGTCATTTTTTACTCATTTTCAAGGGTTGGAAGTTGGAATCGGTTTCATTTTTCTTATTTGATCAAGGCGACTTTGTACTCAGTTTTGGCCATTAATACAAGAGGAGTTGCAACTATATTTATGGGATACCTATGGTATTAAATTTTTTCATTTTTTCTTCCTCAGTGACATTTGTGTGAATGTATTGTTCATTTCTTTTTCATGTCTATGATTATGATCTTTTATAAGTGTGAAATTTATAATACATGGTAGTCATGCTTTGTTTGTGTAACCGATCATATTTTTTTTCATATCTTATGTCTGAGAGAAATACATCTCTTATGCTTCACTCAGCCTCCTTACATTTTATAAACCATTCCATAAGAATTTCCCTTGAGTGATTTTCGTTATACCTACCTTGCCCCATTGATCCCTGAAACCCTAATTCCATTTTCCCTGACCTAGATTTCCTTGACCTAATTCCTTTATCCACTGATTTCCCCAACCAAATCAATTCAAAACAACCCCTTACACTCATTATCTAGCCTAAAACCCTAATTCCTCCAGCACTCCTGGTTGTGACCCTTTTGGAGAGAGTCCTCTCTGACTTTGATAGGGCTAGCTATCAAGTCAAAAGCTTGGTTTGTGGTTACCTCTGTTGGGATTCCTTCCTGAGCCTTGGGAATCTGGTGGAGTGATAACATCTTGGCGTTGTTTCCTGGGAATGAAACATCATATATTCCCAGGGAAAGAAAAAAAAATATTTAGATATAATTGTTGATGGTGAACAACAGTTGGACGCATATGAAGGCTGAACCATTCACCTGGCGACTCCATTGACTGAAAGATCCAGAAAATCAACACTTCATGGTGATTCCACTGCATGAAGATCAATAGCTTCAAGAATTTTCAATATGGAAAATTTTGCAAGAAGGTATGCTCCCATGAGTTGGGATCACATTCTAGGTTTCCCAAATAAAATGCCTAAGGTATATTGGCAAAGGAATTTTCCATTGTTTAAAGATGATGAAAGGAATGATGCTACTTTACATCTGGTTAAATTTCACATGCATACATGCAAGTTGAAGGTGGAATTTCCTAAATATTGTCCTTTAAATATGTTCACAGCTTCTCTTGAAGGAAAAGCATGATCTTGCTATGAAGGTTTTCCACCTGCTAGTATTTGTTCTCTTAGAGTTTTCCATTCAATATTTTATTAAGAATACAAGGAATCCTACCCTTATTTGTATTTGGTTAATAATTGTTGTGATAAATTTGGGGTTTTCATTCAAAACCTAGAAGATTATTATGGCAATAATGAGTTCATGGATGAAGATATCTTGGAGGCTTTGCATGGCAATCCTTTTCATCACAAAAAAGAGCAAGTTTTTTCTCTCATGGAAGAAAAAGATGATGTATATTGTCTTGATATTCACAAAGACTTCCCACAAGAGAAAATTTTTGCAGCAATACAACAAGTTGATCAACTAAAGGTTAAAGAAGATATTCAGCATCCTTGTGAATCTTTAGGAGAGAAAGAAGACAATTACTATGTTATCAAAGAAAACAAAAATTAATTTCTCCTTTGTATGAAGATGAGATAGTTCAACTCTTGAAAATTCATATTGTAATCCAAGTTAAAGTAGGTTTGCAGTGTTCACATAGTCAAGAAAGTATTGGTAAAACTTCTTCCATTTTTTAAAATGAAAATCTAAGTTTAAATGAGGACAATCTTGAAACTAGATTTATAGATCATCATGAAGAAAGACAATATCCTTTTTCAATGTTCATATTTGATGAAGTTTCTCCTAAACCTGATTTTCCTAAGTACGATAAATCTGAAGATAATTTCGATGAGGAGCTTGATGAAACTATACAGGAAATTGTTGTGAGTAAACCAATTTATGATGATGATTCCCTGCAAGGAGATCAACTAGCAGATATTGTTTTCTTTCATGAAGATGATAGGGTTGTCATGTTTGATAATTTTGAAGAATTTTTCTTATTTAAGGATGACTTATACTATGAATTTGAGGAGTATGAAGTAGAGAGAGACAAAATTCCAGAGATTGAGTCAAAATTTCTCATGCTTAATAAATTTTCATCAAACACTCAAATAGCAGAAGATTATACTTCCCTATGCCTTCCTATCGATCAAAAACCAACTGTTCTTTTAGATTAGAATGAAGAGTGTGCTTGTATTTTTGTTGTTGGATCTCAGGACAAGGTAATGCTTCAGGTTTTTCAAGATCCCTTCGACAGTATTTTGCAAGCATTGGAGAAGATGAATGTTGTCTTGTTTGTCAGCATAAGTCTTGGTTTCAGTTTTTATTGTGAGTTGCCTACATGTACATCATTCTGTCTGCTCGAAGAAAGTGAGAGCAGAACTTCAGTAAGTATCCATCTCCTGGATTGGTTACATTGGAAGGATAATTTCACCTAATCCTCAATTGTACAATAGATTAGAGTAGGTTGGTATCATTTTTGTTTGATTTTATTTTATTTTCAACAAGTGTTGACATAATTTATCAAGGTTTGAAGCCCGAGGTGAAGGCCCTAAGCCTTTGATGATCTTTTAGTGTGGGTTCAAGTTTGCAATATGTTTTCAGTTTCAGTTTTAATTTCAATTTACAGATTGGACTCCATTTCCCAATGGATAAGGCACTAATCTACAAATTTAGAGAGTTGTGGTTCTAGACACCTCCTCCTGAGTTGTCTTCCTCAGTTGGAGCTGATGTTAGCAATGGTATTTTCATTCCACTCATCCCACCTTATTTTAATCTTCTTTCACCTCATCTCTGTCATTATCATTGACCTCGCTTCGTTTTTTAACCATTTTTTCCCAAGGGTGCCCAAGTCATCATTGTTAACAAGCACTAAACCCTAATTTCCTCTCCACTGAGCTAGGGTTTGTTATGGAAAAGATAAATTTGAGCAGAGGAGGCATAAGATAGGTCATTTCAGTAAGTATGAGGCCATTCCCACTTATAATATCATGTATCCATCATTTTTTAAGAAATCATTCCAAGGGTCAAGTCATTCGCCACACATAGAGCCAATTTTTCTTCAAACTATCTTTCTGACCAAACAAAGATGAATTTGACAAAAGTGAGAGAGGTTTTTTTTCCATAATAGGTCAACGACGAAAAAATTACTTTAGTTTTTACATATCATGGTTTTAGAGAAATTTCTAAAATCTAGGTGCCATAGGAGAGTTGCTACACTTCTGGAGTGACCTTGGGAAAAACAAGTTTTCTCATAGCTGGAGTGTCCAAATGACTTTCTTGATAAGTCAAATGGAAACTATACTGAGATATTTTTCTAATGAGATATATTGAGCTCAATTTTTAGTTGATGAAGGCCTCCAAAAGTTTCCTGCAACAACACTCTGCATTTCTGCACCCTCATTCAACACGTTTTTACGAGTCTTGGGGGAAGTGAGTTTTGACAGGGAAAATGGGCTTCGTTTTGCAAAATGAAGGTATTTTTGGAAATTATAATTGAAGGTATTTACAAAAAGATATATTGGAGCCAATTTGGACACCTGAAACCCAGTCAAAAACAGCCTTCAAGTTGGGCTAAAATGGCATTGCGCGTTTAACAATTAACTGATTTTTTCTGAATTTTTCTACAAATTTGAATTTTACCTTGGGGAATCATGTTTTTACCTCATGTAAATGATGAATATGAATGTAATTATCATGTTTTTAATATTTAATAGTGTAAATAAATTAGGTAAATCAAGCAAATGAGTCGTAATGAATCAATTCACAAAAGTTAGGGATGAGTCACTTTGACCACCCTAAACTCTAGGTTTCAGTTCATACTTCAGTGGATCATCTCCTCCTCTCATGGATTCAACCCCTGAGGTTGGTAGAGGTTGTTTGAGGCATATATAATGTCATTTTTACTCATTTTCAAGGGTTTTAAGTTTGAATTAGTTTGATTTTGTTGGTTGATCAAGGGAACTTATACTCAGTTTTGGCCAAGCTAATAAAGAGGAGTTGCAGCTACATTTATGGGATACCTGTGGTATTGAATGTCTTTCATTGTTTCTTCTTCAATCACATATGTTTGAAGGTATTGTTTGTCTCACTTTCATGTCTATATTATGATATTTTATAATTTTTAAATGCAGAATACATGCTTGCACATGCTTTGTTTTGGGTAACTAATCATATTTTGTTCATTATCTTCTGTCTGAGATAAATACATACCTTATTATTTTCTCAAACTGTCTTACAGTTTTAAAACCATTCCTTAACCATTCCCTTCAAGTGATTGGCATTGTACTTAACTTGCCCAATCATCCCTGCAACCCTAAATCTATTGCCTTCACCTAGCTTTTCCTTGATCTAATTCCATTATCCACTGATGTACCCAACCAAACTAAATCAAAACAATCCCTACACATCATACCTAGCATAAAACGCTAATTTCTACAGCACTCCTGGCTGTGACCCTTTTGCAGAGAGCCCTCTTGGTTTGTTGTTAACTATGTTGGGATTCCTTACTTAGCCTTGGGAATCTGGTGGAGTGATAATAGGTCAAATGTATGCCTAATTTCAATAACGATGGTGAGACAATAACATTTTTCATTTTCAATGAAGTGATCTTGTGTTGCAATATCCCTAAAGAGATTGTCACTAACCATGGTTGTAACTTTTATAATAAGATGATTTTTTAATATGATTTGAAGTTGGGATTTAGGCAGGAGCATTCATCTCCTTATTATCCTTAGAAAAATGGGAACATTGAAGCTATTCATAAATCCCTAAAAATTATCTTGCAAAGGACTATCAATCAAGCTAAACCCAATTATAACATCATGCTTTATCTTGTTTTTTGGGCATATCAAACGTTTGTTAAGACTACCACATTATTTACTCCTTTTTAGGTAGTATATGGCGTGGAATCGATTCTTCCCATAGAATTTCAGATTCCATCCCTTATTTTTGCAGTCCAAATTCTTCTCGACACCTTGGGCTTAGAAGAGCGTATTCTTCACTCATAACATCTTGATGAGAAATGTCGAGATGCTACTAAAATGAATGAGGCTAATAAGAAGAGGATTAAGGAATAATATGATATGTCTGTGCACCTTAGGTTTTTCTTTGAATGTGATATTCTCTTACTTAATGACCAAGATAAATACACCTTGGGGTCAGGAAAATTCAGAGCTATGTGGTATGATCCATATATTTGTAAATGTGCCTTGAATAAGGGTGATTATGAGTTAGTATATTTCGAAGGGAATGTGTTGTTTGAGCCCAGAAATGGGATCTATATCAAGAAGTATTATGCTTAGGATATTTCCTAAGCATCTTCTTTGTTTTTTAAATATTTTATATAAATTTAGTTTATATCTAAGAGTTTTGTGGTGACAATGGTGATTTTGATATGATTTGGAAGTAATTGATGAGTGATATGATGTACTTAGGATTCACTGATGGTGCTATTTGGCACACGAGGAACCTAGCTTCCATAGCTTGGGTAATCTATTATCCATTTGGTCAGTTGTTGGTCGCAAGAGGCATATGTATAGCCCTTGCTTATAATAACATGGTTGGATACATTTTTGTTGTTAATTTACTTTCAGAGGAAATATATTATGGTATTCAATCGTTAGTTGTATACTTGGACTCACAGTTGGTGGTGTCTCAATTAAAGAATGTTTATCATGTGAGGGATACTTTATTACATCAACAATATATGAGAGTGAGACTTCTTGAACGATTTTTTAATTTTATAACATACATTCATATTCCACGATAAAATAATTCATTTTTTTTATTTTTTTTATTTTGTAGCTAACTATGCATTGGATTGGTATATCAACCATTCATTACATTAATTCAAAACATCATACATTCATCTTTATATATGATAACATCATCCAGAAATATTTGTATATATCGATATATAAGCTTAATTTTTTTTACAAAATGTGGACAAATGTCCTAAAAAATTAGGGATTATGCTTGACAATGTCTCTATATACTAAGTCTAAATCTAGAAATATAAGCATGAGGGTGATGCCCTTGATGAGCATCACGCTAGAAGATGATGTAATTTTCTGCTCGTCAGAAAAGCCACACCCAATTTTGTGGTACTCCTACCACTCATCTTTGTACTACCTCTAGTAGTTCCTCTTCAGCTTCCATTAGAACTTGGCATGTTAAACTCTCCAAGTTCCTCTGAAAAACTCTCAATAACATCTCATACTCCATTGTTTCTTCTTCCATCTCTCCGTCTCAATGCCAATGCCTTGGAAAACCCTCAGGACTCATTGGTCCCACATCTGAATCATTATCATTTTAATCTTGTCAGGGTTTTTTTCCACAAAAAAAAGACTTTAATTTCTTGATATTATCCTTGAAAATAATAATAATAATAAAATTCAAAAATCATTACCTATGTCACCCCATGCAGTTCCTTCGATAAGTACTAACTCTAGGTCTCCTTTGAATTTTAGCCCTACATAGGCATAGTCCCCTATAGCTATAACTTGTTCCTCCCACCATTGGAAGAATTTTCATGAAAAGCCACTTGAGTGACTTGGCCTACTCCAAGTCTCTTCATCATATCTTCCCACCTAGCCATCTGAGGGTCCCTTGGGCTAATAATGGAGGGTGCTACTCAGGGTCACAACGCAGGAATCTTCTCAAATAAAAATGAGAAAACTATAGTACAATAACTGAAATTTTTAGTCTTCCCCTGTTGACATGATGTAATTTAGCTCTTCATGCTACCCAAGAGCATTGTACACAAGTCATGTACCACAGGTTTCAAGCATTCAACTGCTAGAAACATGGAAGTTCATGAAGCTTGATGAGGTTAAAATATTCCTGATACCCTAGCTATCATAAACAGGAGGATTTTTATTCCCAGGCTAGTGATGTGTTTGGTTAGGATTTGGAAACAAACTTTCTGAGTTCTTGGTTCACAGTAGATGACAATGTAATCATCTACGTTTAAAACATGTCTGTACTTACCTTTAAAATTCACTACCTCTCCTCTCCTGGAGAGTCCTGTAATAAAATATACGTCTTCCACTTCAATCTGTAAGGGCATTGAATCAATGAAAAATAACCCTTATTTTTTATCCCAATAATTGATCAACATGTTTAGAAATATTTTTTGAGTCCTCGTATTTTGCATCATGAATAATTTGAGCAAGCCACAGTTTTTTAGAGAATCCAGTGATTCTTGGTCTTCCAAAATCAAGTTATCTATCTGAGCATGTTCTCTTTCATGACATTCAATCGTCATCTTGCAAGTTTAGAAAAATTCAATTTTTAAATTTAACTTTCAAAATTTTGACTTTGCGCATACGCGATTTTAATTCCAAGCAATCACATATATACACACCTTTCTTGTTGTAAACTAATGTATAAGGTGTTGTATATGCGACCCAATAATAAATATCCCACGTATATGCAGATTCAATTTTGAAATTAATTTAAAAACACACTTGAATCTAATATACCTACTTTAAAATCTAATTAAATGAAAGAGAATGTAAGCATGGATTATCTAGAGCTCACAGTTTCCAATTCCGTTGGGTATGTTGCTCAAATTCTCTTGCCAAACTCTCTCCACAAAGACCGCTTCTCAACACTTGCAAAGGTAACAATGAAAATGGTGAGTTCCAATTTTGTTTTTATATCAATAAAACTCAACCCAATTTTCCATAGTTTTAAAAAACTTCATTTAATTTAATTTTGTGACTTTTTGACCTTGCTTGAAGTGTTGGGAAAGAATTTTTCCAGGATAATGAAGACCTCTATTTGATTTTTTCCTGCTATTTTGATTCCATGATCATTGACCTATATTGGAAGGTATTTTCCTCTAACTAGCATATAGGTTAGGACCATTTGTAATTGAATTTTGCATCTTGACCTCATTCTGCAATACTTATCCATAGGTCAACCCCACTTGTTGTGAGTTTTAAACATTTCTCACTCGTAGATTTGTAAAGTTGCAACATAGTGATAGAGCCTTCCTTTCATGGGCTTCCAAGTTAGTACTTCACTAGCACATGTTTCCCATGTTTTAAATATATTTTAGGCTCAAGAGTCCTCTTTAGTCCCACCATGAATTTGTGTTGAAGCCTCATACTTCTTCCTCAATATTGTTCTAAATTTATATCCTAGAGTCTCCCATGTATTGAGTATTACTATTGTATTGTATATTGACACCTTGCACCCATTGGCCTTAAGTCAACTACATTTTACTTTTGTATAAGCCACTTTTGACCATGAATTCTTTGCAATATCAAGTCATGCATTCATTGCCTTTGAAAATTGGCACCCTTTTTACCGAGGAGAGAACGTTCCCCGAGTGTCTATTACCAACATCTATATACTTGCATTGAGCATAGGAATGTTCTAGACCCAGGAAATATTTTTCTTGCATTTGACACGTGTTCCCTCCACTATACTAAAGCCATTATTTTATTCCTTTTCAGGCTTTATAATATGAAAAAGACAAAAACATTAAATATTCCAGAAAAAAAAGAGAAGGAATGGGAAATTTTCTTCATCATTGTTAGTAGCAAGAGTCAGTTGTGCTGCCCTTGAACAAAGCACTAAAATATGAGTCTTCCTTCCATTAGGTTGGTACTTAGGTTGACTTTAAGGAAAGACAAAAAATTGTTTTAGAGTTAGTACTCCTCCGGTTGGTTACTCTTCCAATCATATAGAGAGTTTTTTGATGTGTCCTAATGTTCATTTTATGTTTCCTTACAAGTCACAAGGTGTTGTGATTTTGTTCAGGGGAGGTTAGCCTATGTTTCAACCATTCTGTGATGTATCTTGACCCATTTTTGTCAACCATACTCAGTCTGTCAAGTCATTCTCAGTATTATATCAACTATTTGGTCCTTTAATCATGTTAGTTAAATGAAGGTCCCCATTAACTTCTTGCTGACAAGTTGCGCCAACATCTTAGTTCACTTGACAGTTCCTTCAGTTTTCTGCCTGTGACATCCTCTATCTTTATATGTTGCACCTCTTTTATTAACATCCTATATGTTGGCACTCGAGTTTTATGGAATACCACTACTGCATCTACATTATTTGGTACTTTTATGTGGATCAATTATACAACATATTTTGTACATATATCCTCTTATATGATACTAATACATAGCAATGTTGTATTCTTTTGCAGCTATGATTTGATGTTCCATTATGTATTCTTCTTATCATTGTCATACTTATGTATACATCATGGATCCACTTTATACTTAATAAGTGGACATGATTTATTATCTCTGAACATGGGTATGCCTGCCTCAAACATGAGTTTTATTTTTTACTCCTTCCTTAGGCATTTGATGGATTGGAATATGATGATATCCTCTACAGTTTTTTAGATTACTCCCCTCTTATACTTAATGTATTTCGACCATCAGTTCCCTTCTGACCTAATACATTAGGGGGCATCTATTATAACATATTTCAACGCTCCTATAGACTAGATGCTCTTGTATGGCATGGGAAGCTCCCTTTATCTTGCAGAATTTACTTGATCTTTAAAAAATGTGTTTCAAAATCCATGTGTGACTCTTCCCACTACACAAGTGCATACATACACAGTTCCTATGAACTATGTCTGCGTACAACATTTTAAATTTTGAAAAAATAAATAAAAATCTATTTTTTGGGCGGGGTTTACCTGTTTTATCGAAATACCACCTACAGGACCCTGTGGCCTAACTGAAATAGCCAATTTTAGGTGGCATATATACCCCCCATGGGTAGGCCTAATGGATATCATATGAGAGGCATCAATATTATACCCAAATTCCCCCCAGATCAAGTCTGCATTTTTCATGTGCCTCCTGTAATCCCAGTCTATAAGAAACCCTTATTTCCTTGAAGAGATTTTTAGTTCTCTTATTTAGCATATCCTTTTCATTTATTATAGAGGAAGTATACGTTGGTTCAGGATGAATGGATCCAGAGGAATTTTTCATCAGTACCCTTGCCTTGGATCAGGTTGTAGCCTTTTTGTACTTACTACTATTCATTAGTAAATAAGTTCATATATTGTTCCTGAAATATGTATCCAATTTTTTGTGAATTTGAATGTTTGACATGCTTGCATGAGTGTTATTTATTTTTTTCGTATTCCGTTCTATTGGAGATTTCAACCCTGTCTCTCATGAGTGTTTCCCACCAACAGATACCACTTGACGCAACCTAACCTTCTGTAGCTATCACAACAAATAACAAAACCCGAATTGTTTTTGCAGAGTGCATAACCACAACCATTGGGTTTTGACTACTATATTAAACTAGCTCTATGACTAAATAACAAAACGGAAACAAATATAATTTAAACCTGCCCACAAGAAATTAGAATATAATTCAAATGCATTATTCAGTTATATTGTGTTGTTACAGGTAAGAAATCAAGATACTGAATAATGTCTTCAGAGTGCCTAAAATTTACACGTGGTAGCATAGGAATACCATGAAATATTCACAACACTCACTCCCAATCATGCAACAGGAAATGTCTCTCCAAGCATGCTATAGCCAAAATCTAAAATCCCTAAGAGGCAGAAGTAAAATCCTGAAAGCATAAAAGTCCATTTTCTTCCTTGTTCCTGCAATTTATCCTCACATTGCTGACCTCTTCTCATTCAAACTTTAAAGAATCACTTCCCATGCTTCTGAAATCCTCACCTTCCTGAACTGACTCAATTCGCTTCCTTTTCGTATGCAGAAAAACCAAAATCTGTAACCTACGTCCCATTTTCAGTGCATCTAGTAGTGGTTGTCATGTAGCAGTGCAGGTAAACAATTGTCTATTTGGATGTGTCAACAAAACGACGCAATATGAGTATCAACATGTGATACTGGAAGTTTCAGTAACTCAAAAGTAGTCACTCCTTCGAAAAAACATGGCC
Organism: Pinus albicaulis; assembly: GCA_034641835.2. Classification (NCBI taxonomy): domain Eukaryota; kingdom Viridiplantae; phylum Streptophyta; class Pinopsida; order Pinales; family Pinaceae; genus Pinus; species Pinus albicaulis. Next base: position 611,527,613 of record CM076569.1, read on the forward strand.
ACAGGAGTAGAAACAACCATCCAATGGGTGTATCAACAACTAACATAACAAGTGTATCAACAGCTAAAATACATGGGAGTAACAACACATATTATGAACTCAAAAAAAAAAAATTTGGTTGATGAGAATTACCTAAGGCCAATTATGCTCTTGCATCATCAAGCGATATTTAATATTTTGTAGATTTGGAGAAAATAACAGATCTAAAATCTGCCAATGAGATTTGGGATAGACTGCAAGTGTTGTTTGGAGGTGATAACAACATTAATGGAGAGGTCAAGAATAAGACTAAGAAGAATAGAAAGAGGAAGGCTTCTCAGAAGCAAGAATTTTAGCCACAAAAGCCCCATCCCCATAGTGTGAATGGTTTTGGTTGATGATGTGAAGACATAAAAAAATTGAGAACTAGAGGTATTGTTGTAAAATGGATCTAAAGGTATAAGTACTAATGAGTTTTTTTTGAGTTATACTTTGGTTGGTTCTGATTCTAGTCATGTTGAGTTGCCTATTGAAGATGAGGATAATGCTAAGCTTCTAAGCGACGAGTAGGAGTTTGTTATGGATGTAATAGATAAATTATTTGTTGAAGTTAGTGGACTAAAAACTACATGTAGGTAGCATGATAAGTTGATGCATATTTTTGATGAAAAATAAAATGAGCTAAGAGAATAGGTTCTTAGCCTAAAGATCCAGCTTTAAGAATCCCAAAGTATTGAGTATGTTATGGCTAGTCAACAAAAAAAAGAGGGAAAAATTGAATAGCTTGAAGGTGAATTTTTCATGTTGAGGAAGCATCTTGAAGAAAGGACAACCAACTAAAGAAATAAAAGAATATGAAGACCTTGGACAATTTTCTTGAGAATAAAAGATCTCCTTTGAATATATTTGTTCTTAGTTTTAGTAAGGGAGAGTCCAACTCACATGCAGGTAAGAACAATAATGTAGAACCAAAAAGGACTAAAGCAAACAATACCAACAACAAGAGTAGCAAAGGATAAATGGAGCAACATATCCACCAACTGCATAGAATAAAACCTAAAGGAGAATATACCACTGGAATATATTTCACTCCTAGGGTTAAATATTGTGGCATATCTGTCAAATTTCAAAGGAATCAAATCCCCTTCATTCCTTTGATGGATGATGTAGACTACTATGCCTCCTACAATTATGGACATGTTGCAGCCAATGATAGGAGAAAAGTGTACAGATCTAGTTAGTAAGGATTGCAACAATATAAGGAGCCAAGGAGATCATCCATCAGGTATATTTGTGCATTTAATTAATTTTGTTTCTCATGTAACCTGTTTGGACATAAGGAATTGGATTGCAAATATATCCCATAGAGTAGAGGAGCGTTGTATGAAAGACAAAGATTTAGCACATTTAGTAGTGGATTTGATCCCCTTGCATCATATCTCTATCATGTGAGGTGTTATACTTGTGAAAACTATGGTCACATGGCTAGAGATTATATGATGTTTAGCTCTTCAAGGAAGATCTAGAAAAAGCAACAAATCTAGAGAAGACCCAATGGAAAATCAAAGAAGAATGAAAACGAGTATCCTAGGACCATGTGGAAGAAGAAGGACCAACAACCCGTGAAGTAGAAATATAAGCCTCTTTTGTAGTCCATGATTACCATATTCATATTTATGATTGACTGTAGAAGTTCATAAGAGGTGCATAGCCTCAGGGTGGGTGCATGGAATCCTGATGAAGATACTTATACAAGTTGTAGCAACATTATGTGATCATGAGTCTCATTTCATATTTAGATCTGTAGGACAAGCCTGCTCATTGGAGGTATGAAAAAATCAGGGGGAACTATGCATGGTACTAGGGTTTCATGGCTTGTTTTTAATTTTAGCTTTTTTTTCACTCATATGCTTGTAGCAGCGCCATACATTATATCATGAGTGGAAAATGCATGAGAATCAACTCTCAATGTACTTTCAATGACATCTTTTGTGAGTTGGTTGAGTAAACCTAACATGTATACTGTTGTCACTCTGTAATTTGTAATATTGGCAAGAAAAAATGACATAGGACAAACATCAAACCACTTTGGAGTCCAGGACCTAGCTTCCTAGACTCAAAGAGGGCTCTCTCTGTTTTTATGATTTAACTTGATAACTATAAGTGTTGATATTAGGCTAGTTATAGAAATGAGGGTTTTTTGTTTGATTGATAGGGTTGGTTGGATGAGTAGTTCTGCAGGGGATATTCCATTGGGCTATGGAGTCAAAAGGTTGGAATGGCACATCAACATCAAGATAATCACAGGGAAAGATAATCGTGCTAAATGGATCTTTAGAGATGTATGAATATGAGGTGAAATAAATAGTAAGGTTTAGTAATGACTAAATAGCAGTTAAGAATTCTTTAATCAGAATTCAGCAGAAAACATTCAGATTGTAAATGCAGATATAATTAAGGTGCTCCAGCAACAAATATTAATATAAAATTTATGATTTACAATTAGATGAACATATTCATAGCAGAGAAAACAACAGAAACACTTAAATAGAGAAGTAGCACATCAACATTTTAATATAGCTCAAGAATCCTAAAAACGGTTTTTGAGTATTGATGTCCAACTCCAAAATTATAGTGTTCCAATATAGTAGTTCTCACAATGCAAGGGATAGCAATATCTAATCCTTGACTATGAAAATTGAAGCAATATTTAACTAGAACTTGAGTCAGTTGCCCTAATCTACTTTGGAAAACTTAATTTATTACAAACAACTGAAAATTAAATAGGTATGGCCATGCAAGGTCCGAATGAAGAAAATATCTGACAAAACACCACCTGTGGAATTATTTTTGGTAACTCTTCAAGAATGAAAAACTCAAGCGGCTCTTCATAAATCAAAAGTAGGCTTGAAGGTGGCATGTGATGATCTCTAAGAGGCAACGAATGATGGATATAACATCTGGCCCTGTTTTTCAAAAGATCGATGTTGGGTAATTAAGTCTAGTGCAGGGCTATCCACTTTTCATCGATTAGTGACTGTGCTGATGCGCTTTGCTGCCTTTTCCATTTCTACTGTCATAATATAAAAATTCTGCATGAACGCCCTTTGTTGCCCAACTCGACTCGTGGTGTTTATTTTCTACTCAAATACTTCTTGTCATGTTTCAACCCTGCAGGCTGCGAAGTGCGGGTAACAGGTAAGGCTTATTTTTGCGCCCCTGGTGAATGGGTCCCATTTCATCAAAAATCGCATTTCACTGACTTTAACCTTTACCCTTGCATCCATCCTGAAAAAATTTGCGATCTGCGATTTCAATTGAATCTTCGTCGTTGATCATTGCTTAGATCCAAAGGTCCTCTTTTCTCCCTTACTGTGGTTTTCCGACCTTGTTTCTTTGGTTGCACCCATTCATTTCTTAGTTTTTTGTAGAATACTTTCCCCATATTCACGACTTGACTTGCTTTAGCGTTCATGACTCAAACTGAATGCATGCACGACTTGACCCAATCTCATTCAAGATTCTTCTCTTGTTTTTTTTCTACCTTAACAACTTTCTCTGCTGCCTTTGTCTTCGCTACTCCTTTCCTCTCTGTTGCTTTCTTTGATTCTTTCTTTGGAAAATATTTTGAATATTGACATCCATGTAAAGTATGAAAAATTTGCAAAGAGAAAATAACCAGTCACTTAGTGATACTATGAAATACAGGGGTCTAACAGTGGCTCCAGCTGGGGATGGAAGCTCCTTCGAGAGGTGTTAAGAACACCGTAGACTAGTGGCTTGATCCATTGGGCTAATCCCAACACTTGTATCTTGATATGTCAAGAAACTTAGTGACTTGAAACTAGCTGATTGTTTCTCTTGCCATTGACTGATAAAAATAGACCACAGGCTTGGCCAACTAGCTTATTTGCAGACTAAAATCTAAAATGAAGCTACAATTGAACTTATGTACTACAATCCATCAAGCTGAACATATTGCTGCACCTTGAAAAATTGAATGGTGAAACTTGAACTGAGCTAAAACTAAAGTCTGAAACATATTGATATGAAAATGAAAAGCAATCTAAAACTGAAATTTGAAAGATTCTCATAGTACCGAGCTTATTTTCACAACTACCTACCCTAATCTAACTTGGAGATTATATATACACTAAGTGAACTCCTTTCTCCAATGCAACCAATCAAGTAAATGGCTACATGATTGATTATTGCTCACTTTTTCGAGTGGGCTGAGAAAACAAAAGGGCCACTCCCATATTACTTTCCCTTGAACAACAATTCTCAAACATTTCCTTAAACTATGCAATAAACCATTCCTGTAATAGGATACTCCTTCTTTAGATGATTCCAAGAAACCAACAAAAGGATCTTGGAACCATACTTGGCCCTGAGGATTTAAATAATAGACTTCATCTAGGGCTTCTCCTTGTTCCACTTTTTCATTCTCAGGATTCTTCTGAAAGAGAATATCTAAGAAGATATTCTTTGCTCATAACACTGTCTGAAGGCCATCAGAGATGTGCTCAATTATGTGTTATTCTAAAGATAGTTCCCGATGAAGGACACCTATTAACCGAGATCGACCTGTCGCAAAAATCTTTACTCATTTTTTGAAGTCCGTTACTCTTTTGTTCATGTCCCTTAGATGTGATTAAAGCATTTCTATTTGATGTTTCAAGAGTTTGAATGGTGCTTTTCAAATTGATTATCTCATTATTCTTTAGGGACATGTCCTCCATGGTCTTTACTATGTCAACTGCTTCACCTGTTTGATGTACCTGAGTGGTGGATGATCCTGTGGTAGAAGTGTCTATAGATTTCACTGACACTGCAATTTCCAGTGGCACTTTTGGGTCTAAATGCTCTTGCCAATGTGGAAGGGACAGCTGTGCCAACTATAGGAATAACAGTGGGAGTAGATTTCACATCTGCTTTTCTTAAGGCTTCATTTTCTTTCATAAGGGTCTCTATTTGATTCTCCATGTCTTTAACTTGAGCAGTCATTTTTAGCACTAACTGCATCATCTCATCCTTTTCTGTTTTCTCTTGTAGGATTTCCTTTGCTTGACGATGTTCATTTGGTGGGAGTTTTAATTGCTTCCTCAAGGTAGCAATGTCTTCATTCTTTTGTTTTATTAATGCTTCAGCAACCTGAATGTTTAAAAGATCCACTCCAATTTGTAGCACCAGGTCTTCTAAGGATTTTATTCTTAGATCCTTCACATGTAATGAGGCTTTATCTAACATCATTTTATCCTGCAAGTTGAACACAGTGTTTTGTAATCTAGTTTCACTCATAGTTTTGTTTACCACCTTAGAATAGAGAATTTCTGATTACTTCTATGAAACTCTATTTGATCAAGTTCATGTATGGTGTCTGCATCTACTTCAAGCTCTATTTTCTTGTAATCTGCAACTGACTTTGGGTCTATAACCTTTGGCTGGAGAAAAGACATAATCATTTTATTTGTTGAATAGTCAAAAGCTGTCAAAATTCTGTCTTTGTTTCCTGGTTTTTCTTTAAGAAATTGAGAATAAACTTATCTTTTGATCTCTTCATTTCTTTCCTTAATTTGTTTTTATTTCTCCTGGATATCAATATCTTTTCCCTCTGTTGTTTTGGAGGAGGAGGGAACTTCTATATTTACTTGTTTTTCAACCATTTCTCTACCATGTTCCTGTGTTAGAACCTGCTTTTTCTGAATTTCTGTTAGAGTCTCATTTACAATTACAGTGGCTTCATCATTATCTACCCGCTGATCATCTGTATCATTTATTTCAATAGCCTTTTCTTTCTCAGCAGCAGCCATTTTTACCATTTTTTTGTAAATAATCTTGAATTTGTTTTCTACAATGGTCTCTGCTAAATAGCCTTCTTCATTCCTGGTCCTTTTGTTTGAAGTTTCTACCTATTTGTTGAGCACTATAGTCTGTGAATTATCTTTGTTTATCACTATTTCTGCATTAGAAGTAGGGTCAACCACTGTATTTTCCACCCACTCTATTTGATTTGCAAATTTCTCAATTTGGGGTTTAGGCTCATGGATGAAAGGAGTCAATTTACATTTAAGCCTTATACTATTCAAAATGCCTTTAGGATCATAATTCCAGTAAAAAATTTCTTGGAACTTATACTCTGACGATTTCTTTACTATCTCCTTTAATGCATCCCTGTTATTTACTATGAATGGGCCAATTTGGTTCTTCAGCTTGAATTGGGTCTTTTTCTTAGAAGCCATGAAGTTTACCGCATCTGCATTTAACACCTGCCTTAGATATTCCAATGCAAAAATTATGATAGTTAGAAATTTGGGCAACTTATATGGGAGCAAATTTGCTCCAAATATCCTTAATTCTGTATGTCCTTCATATAAGTACCAATCCCCTACTTGGCTTTGTTCAGAAAACTACAATATTCTTTTCATTTCATCACTGACCTTGGGTTGTTCTATTTTATAAAGTAAATTCATGGCTGGCCTGACAAAAAAATCTGTGAAATCTTTGTAATTGAATTCATTTCCTATTTTCCTGAGTACTGATGTCCAGAATATTACTGACAGAGGCTGGCCCTCTACATTCATCTTTTGTAAAGCCACTGGAAACTGTTCTGCTTGAAAAAATAGAAAAAGATGGAATAGATATGATGAGTATATAAACACTCCCTCAGTAGGCAGTTTGGTCAACTGAGAATGTATATTGTTAGCAATGAATCTAGCAAAATCAAATACCATCGCAGGAGGCTGCCCAGGGGACAATGTAGAAAGGAATCCTAGTATAGACACATCAATGAACTCATCATTAAAATATCCTAAGATAAAGGATAGCATTGAAATTACTTGTTTGGAAGATTCAGGAAAATCAGAGGTGGAATAGGGTGGACTCACTTTTGGGAAATAAACATGAGTAGGCATGAAGTTTTGAAGAATCATAAACCTCCTAGGGTAATCCAAATCTAGGTACAACTGAGTCAAATCTTCAATGGATAGGGGCACTACTCTTGGATCAAAATTCAACTGAAGCATTTCATTAATGGATTCTGATGTGATGGAAAACAGAATTTCGCTATCTTTGTTCATAATAGACCTCTGGTCGAGAACATAATGTAATTGACACAATCTGACCTGGTCTTGAGCTGGATGAGTAATAGGTACAACATAATTGGGAAAATTAGACTCCCAAATACGTATATCATTTTTATTTTTATCAAGAAATTTTTCATAACTCCAGTTACGAATATCAAGCAAATTAAATTCTACTGTTGCATCAGCAATATTGTAATCCAAATCTGTTAAAGGACTACTTTCTTTAGTAGTAACAGGTGGCTGAAGAGGTCTGCCAACTTCAGTTGAATCAGTTGTTAAAGCAAGAGTAAGCTCATTAATCTTTGTTTATTCAGGCTTAGGAAGCTTGGCTGAGACAAATTTTGGGGCTTTGGGACCTCCATACTTGGGTGTAACTTGCTTCTTTGTCATTTCTGGGGATAACTAAGCAAGATTAAATTGTTTTCTATAGTTAATTTTGACACAGAGGGTCTTTCAGCAAATATGGGACAATTCTGGGAATATGAGCAAGGGTTTTGGAAATAAAACACAGGTTTTCTAGATGTAGAAGACTGGAGAAGTGAAAAAAAATATTTCTAACCGTGGAAATGTTCTGAAAATGAGAAATTTGGCTAAAAAACTGAGTTTTATGCAAATGGAAAATTCTGAGAAAAAATTGCAAGGGTTTGCCCTGTTTTTTCAAAGTTTGGGCACACTAGGATTTGGTAATTTTCTTCCTTGTAACTCAACTGGTCATATTTAGAGTTGAATTTGTGAATTTGTGGGTTAAATTTTAAGGAAAATACCTGTTTCACGGGTGTCTTTATAGTTTAGGAGGGTTTTTTGGTGGCTTTTGCTTTGAAATGGATCCACTGGTTCAGCAGAAGGTTTCAAGGATCTTCATAAGCAGTTGCAATGCTTCAGGATATATAAATCAGTGGGAAATTTGGCTTCGGGGCGATCAATTTGGTAAAAAAAGGCTCAGAAATGCTTTAAAACAGTCGAGGCAGAGGCTATATTAGTCGGGAGTGTGTAATAAGGATGTAACAATGGTATAATAGGTTTAAACTTTTAACATTTACCACTGTTCAAGTTATTAATTACAGGTCTCAATCAATGGCGGGAGGCGGATTCGCTTTGAATACGAAAACAACTAGTAGTTTTCACGTTGATTTGGGATGGTAAGTGGTTTTGGCCATTTGGACATGATCAACTCAGAAGGGGACACGTAGCATTGAGTTGTTTTGGAAAACAACTTTTATCGCGCGATTTTGGAGAAACTTCACCCGATCATTTTCGGAGCGAGATATGGAATGCGCACCGTTAGATTTACTCCGATGATGCGAATGGTCTGGATTGGCCTTTAAGCTGTCGGGATAGAAAATATGGGACCAGGGATTTAATGTAAGCCGTTGATATGATAAGAACAAATCTACGGTCAAGGCTTAACGCGAGGAGGAATGGTGGGGCATGAGGCCGGTTCATCACATTAGATTTGGATCATTAGATGAGAAAGATTAGGATGATCATATAGCTATGGATGACCTTGGGGACGTCGGCTTAATGTACAGGGCAACGGGTTTATATATATATAAGGAGTTTATATTTAGGGTAAAGTGTATAGGGCAGGTTAATGGGAGTTTTAACCAAGCTTTAAACTTTTATACGAAACGTGAAGTTTCATATAACGGGAAAAAGGGGTAAGGTCATGCCTTTAGCCTTGGGTAAAGCTTGCGCAGGGAAGGGAAGAATGGTAATGGTATTTACAAAGGCATAAGATTTAAGTCCTTTATAAAATACTTACGATAAAAAGGATAAGCGGGATAATGTGTTTTTCATTCCAAACATATAAAATATGTATGAAAACTGATTTTCGTATTTTATTTTATTATATAGTTCTAGATTATTTGAAGTTATAAAACTATAGGGGGGCAGGATATTTGTTTATTGATAGTTTTTATGTCAAAGGGATATTTTCAGGATTTTATTTAAACATGTGAGTAATAACTTTGACATAAAAAGCTTATAATAAGGGTTTTTTTTTTTTTTTGGGATATTTTAATAAAAAGGAGTTATATTAATAGGACTAGGACTTTTATAGGGATTTAATAAATAAGTTAGGTGTTAATATGAGTAAGGGAAAGTGAATACTCAAAACACATAAATATAACTAATAAAAGTGAAAATTAAAGCAAAGCTTCATTATCATAACTTAATCACTTTTACTTAGTATATAATGCCTTTTGAGGGTTTTTATGCTTTATGAGATATAGGTAGTTAATCAAATGGGGTTTTAAGTATCATTAAGCAAAAAATGGAGTTTTTACTTATGAAATTGCATGGTGATGAATGCATGAGTGGTAGATGATGAAAATTTGGGATTATTATAGGAATTCAAACATTTTTAACTTAACAATCATTGAGCCTTGGGTCCGGTCCCAAAAAAAGTCAGAGAAATGCTCTGAGCCTCTTTGACTGAAAGTATAGAATGCAAAATAACTATAGGGGAGGGAAATTAGTTATTATAGCCCGGTGAAAGATATTTACAATGATTTTCCCATCTTCTTCTACCTAGCCAATCTTTAATCTAACATTTTTTTCTTCCATTTGTGTAGGTGCATTTGAGCTAGCAACCTTGAACATTTTATTCTTTTGAAAGCAGTAAAAATTATCTAATTCTACCTTATTTCTTCCAAGGACCCAGATTAAACTATTGGGTTCCTTTTTACTCTATACCTATCTACTGAATTGGCAGGATTAAACTGTCTGACAATTCTTTATTCTCTATCTAAAACAAGTAAATTGAAACATGATAAGTCAAAATTGAACAATTCAACTCATCATGGATTATGTCATTTATTGACACTTTGTCATAATCAACTGCAAAACGTAAAAAGTAGTGACATTTAGACTTGCACACTTTCATGTTTTATTTATCTTTTTTCTTTTGGGGTGTATTATTTTTTCTAAGTCCTTTGATTTTCTTTTAGGACTTTTTACCCTCTTTTTGATTTTATATTTTATATTTTTCTTTTATTTTTACAAAATATGGGAAAACAACTTGCAGAAGGAAAAGTATGTACATATTTACAATACTATCATTAGTCAATTCAAAATTATGAATCCTATATTTATAGGACCCTAACAGCGGCCTCACATGGAGATGGAATTTCCTGGTGAAATGTCAAGAACTCTAAGATCAGTAGCCTTGAATTTTTAACCTTGATGATCCTGTAAATGTCTTTTGATTTCTGCAACAATTCATACTTATGATATTTTACTCTTCAAAACTTAGGGCCTTCTCTCCAGGCTTCAAATTTTGAAAAGAGAACATCCAATCCAATCAACTCACTTGCAATGAATATTTACAATGATGTATAAATTAAAAAAAAAAGGAATCAATCTAGAACTAACTGGTAGTTAACTCAGAATAATAGTAGTTTTTAAGCATCCTACCATTCACTGGTCCATCTAGAAGATCTGTCCCATCCAAATTTCGGATAAAAAATGCATTGTTACCCCTGTACCCATAAATTTCATAAGGTCCTTTCCATAAAAAATAAAATTTCCCATGTTTTCCCTTTTCCTCTCTCCTGGAATCCCACTTTAATAATTTATCTCCTATGTAAAAATCATCCTCCTTACTCCTTTTATCAAAAATATTTTTGATCTTATCATGAATTACTTGAGATTTTTCATATACTTCCTCCCTTGTCTACTGTAAATGAATGGTTTGATTTATTCTTCGTTGAATATCATTAATCTCAACTTGTGATTCCTGAATAATCTTCATTACTGGAACTCCCAATGATGAAGGAAAAATTTCATTCATTCCATAAACTAGCTGATAAGGCGAAGTACCAATTGACTTCTTAGTGGTAAGTCTATCTTCCCATAGGGCATAGATCAACTTTTTGTTCCAAGTCTTTTTGTTTTCTTGAAGTAATTTTTTGATGATGTTTACCAAGCTTTTATTAGAGGATTCTGCTAAGCCATTACCTTAAGGGTAATAAGCAGTAGAGTGGCCTAGGGTAATGTGATACTTGTGGCAAAAGGAAATCATTTTCTTGGATTTAAATGCAGATGCATTATCAGTATTAATTTTTTGTGGGCATCCAAATCTAGATAAAATATTGTTTTCAATGAAAGAGAATATGACTGAGTCTGTGGCTAGCCTAGTAGGAATGGCTTCTATCCACTTGGTAAAATAATCTTTGGTAGTAAAAATCCATTTATGATGTCCGGAAGATGGGGGATGAATTTCTCCAATGAAGTCTAAACCCCATTGTTGAAAAGGCATCTCAGTAGAAATAGGTTTTAGGGGCAAGGGTAATAATTTCTTTTTCCCTTCAAAAATATGACATTGGTGATAGGAGGTAACATATTTTTTGACATCAGCAAACAATGTTGGCCAGTAGAAACCAGCTCTAAGAATTTTACATGTTGTACTCTTCCAGTATAAGTGGCCTCCACAGTCACCTACATGAAATTCCTCAAGAATCTTGTCAGCTTCTGATTTTAGTAAACAATTAAGTAAAATCCCACTTTGTTCTTTCCAATAAATCATTTTATCTAGAACACAATATCTCATTTCTTTAAGTTTGACAAATCTAGCTTTAGTTCTAGTTAAACCAGGAGGAGCTTGTAAATGTGTGAGTACAAAGATAATATCTGAGTACCATGGTGAGTCTAAAAAGGCCTCACTGATCAATGGAGTCGCCATCTCCTCTTGGTCATCAATTTGTGCAATGAAATTTATATCTAAGGCATTACAGTTGGATTCAGCCATTAATCTGGCTAACCCTTGTCCTTTTATGAGCTTAGTTGGTTTGATTTCAATATCATACTCAAGGATAGTGGCAATCCACTTTCCTCTTCTACCATCTGGTCCATCCTGTGTAAGAATATCTTTGACTATAGAATTAGGAACATAGGAAATAATGTGAGAGTAAAGAATGTAAACTCTAAAATCTTTTATGGCTTTAACCAAGGCTAAAGCTTGTTTTTCCATTATGTTGTATTTTAGAGTTGCATCTCTAAGTGTTTTACTGAAAAATGCTATAGGCTGTTCAAAACCTTGGTCATTTTTCTGCAAAAGAACTGCAGCTATGGTATGTTCAAAGGAAAATGAAAATATAATAAAATCTTTTTTGAAGTCCGGGCTAATTAAGACTGGTGTTTTTGTTAAAGCATGTTTTATAGATTCAAAAGATTGTTTTGCTTCAACTGTCCATTTTAATGCCGAGTCTTTTTTCAACATGTTATTAAGATCCTTCATGATTTCAGCTAGATTAGAAATAAATCTTCTTAAAAAAATTATGTTTCCTAAAAATGATTGTAACTATTTGATGTTCCTAGGTGGGTGAATGTTTAGTATGGCTTCAATTCTTGCTGGATCTATCCTAATACCTTCCTTGGAAATTATGTGTCCTAATAATTTACCTTCTTCAAGTCCAAAAAGACTCTTTTTGGGGTTTAAGGATATACCATATTTCCTACATTTAATGAATACCTGTCTCAAGTGATCCAAATGTTCATTATCATATTTAGAAAACACCGTAATATCATCTAAGTAAATAACCAAAAAGTCATGGATTTCCTTTGCAAAGGCTATGTCCATAGCCCTTTGAAAGGTAGCTCCAGCATTCATTAATCCAAAAGGCATTACATACATGAAGGTGCCAAGGAGTAGTAAAGGCAGCCTTTGGGTTATAACCTGAGAAACCATCCAATAAAGAAATTCTCAAGATCGAACTACCGCAAGATGATCCGAAAGAGCAAAGGGCAATTATCTTTCAAAGACACTTTATTGAGATTTCTGAAATCTACACATAATCTTATTTCTCCAGTTTTCTTCCTAGTAGGTACTAAGTTAGAAACCCAATTGGAATATCTGATTGGTACAATTATTTGGGCCTCATACATTCGTTTGACTTCTTTCTCTATCAAAGGTAACAAGACAGGATTAATCCTTCTTAACTTTTGTCTAAAAGGCTTCTGGTCATCCTTTACAGGAATCTTACGTTGAATTATACTTGTGTCATAAGCCTTTAAATCTTCATAACTCCATGCAAATACATCTTAATATTCTTTCAACAGATCAATGTATTTAACTTTTTCTTCTTGTGGTAAAGATTTAGACAACTTTATCATTTTAGGATGTAATTCTGTTCCTATATTGCACTCCTCAATATTAGATTTGACTGGTTCCATTTTAGGCTTTTTGGGCGCATCATTGGAATCAAACAAGTCTTCTAAAGGAGTTAAACCTTTAGGTAAAAGATTATCTTTCAATCCTAGCATGTCTATTTCTTCTTCAATTATTTCCTCTACGTCTACTTCTTCTAAGTTATCTATACCTGTTTGAGTAAATACAGTTGGCTTTTTATATTTATGTACGTCTACACTATTTATTTCACAATTAAAATTATCATCTACATTACAATCCGAATCTAAATTATCATCAGTGTCTATCTTACAGTTTTGGAATTCTTCCTTGCTGTTCAAAAAATTGAAAATCTGTTCATCTTCAGAAAAAATCTGCCAGTATTTCACTTCAGCAGTATATCTATGTGTTGGTTGAAAAGGTAATTTACAAGTACTAGCAAAAGTTGCTAGGCAATGTGCTTGCAAATTTTGATTTCTGGGAATAATAGCAAATTTAGACTGTAGTAAATCATCAACCAAGTCAATTGCTACCTCTCTATATCTGGCTAATCTAGGATCATGAACAAAATATTCAACGTTTATTTTCTTTATGACTAAATCCGAATCACCCATGATTAAAATTCTTTTACCTCCTAAGTTTCGGATAATTTGGAGGCCTAAGATCAATGCTTCATACTCTGCCATGTTGTTAGTGCATTTAAAGTTAAGTCTGAAGGCATGTCCTTCTGAATGAATGGTTTCCATGTTTGTGATCCATACTTTAGCTCCTGCCCCTGTCTTGTTCATTGAGCCATCAAAATCTAAATGCCAAAGGGTTTCATGAAATATATTGTCATTGTTTGGTTCAGGTTTTCTGTTAATCAATTTAGTTTGGATATCATCATTATCAGAGTTGCATAGAATGAAAGAGTCAAGGTCAGTTGGGGTTGAATAGATGGGATAATTTATGGATATTTCTACATTACTGACCATGTATTTCATTAGAGTTTCTCTGTAAAGTTTCTTGGGTTGTCCAAACACTGTAATAGTAGCAAAACTCATGTCTAGTTGTAGAGATCCCTGCAACTTAGCTCCCCATGAGCGAGAAAGAAGCATACCATACTTTGGTGGGATATCATCTACTACAATATCCATGATCATACTTTTACCTGGGTATTGAACTAAATTGACACACAAATCTTTTATCAGTCCAATGAATTTAACTTTAGAGGAATCAAATGAGAACAAGTCTTTATATGGCCTAGTTATTTCTAGATTCAGAGTTTCCATAATAGCTTTAGGCATTAAGTTGTGGGAAGCTCCTGAGTCTAACATTGCATTGTGTAATATCTGATCGTGAATAGTAAGACTAATGTAAAAAGGAGGGATTGCTCCATCAGCATGTGTACCAATCACATCAGGACCAAAAATTAATTCAGGCTGATCATCATTTAGATTAATTGAATCCTCACCATCATTCATGTTTAAAGTTTCATTGATTGTTGATTTCTACAAGTCATTCTTTACCAATTCTGTTAAAGGAATTGGTATTTTTAACTTGGATATTTCAGCTTGAATGTTGAATGCTGGTTGAGATTTACTAATCTGCAGAAGTTCATCTTTTGTGATTGTTAACTGAGTGGGTTTTTCTTGAGGTTCAGCAGTTTTACCTTTAGCTTGAGTTGTTCTTTTATCTTTTGTTTGAGTTTCTTCATTTCTGCTGTCTTTGATTATTTTTTCATGAACAATTTGAGTGGCAGCAGAGGCTTTGTCAGATCTGAAATTTTCAGCAGAAGATTTAGGATTTGATGATTTAGAGTCAGCTAGATTCTTCTTTGGATCATGAATTGTTGTTTTTGATGAATTAGTGGCTTTTGTAGTATTATCATTTTGGGCATCTTTGGAGGATTGAGCCACCTCATCAGTGATATCAACAATCTTTGGACTAGACTATTTTTTAGGACTGGGTAGGTTTGAATTTTTATTGTTTTCTCTTGGAATAATTTGCAAAATTTTTGTTTTAGGAGCCTCTACATTCTTTTATTTTTTATTTTTTTGAGTCGGAGCATTGTTTTTTGTAGAAGGCTCATTTTTTTCTTGCTCCTAAGGTTATACTGGCTATGAATTTCATTTATTGCGAAGTCATAACCTTGCTTATATTCAAAGGATTCACCAAATTCTACTTTGAGTTGTTGAAGCTCAAAGAGTTCTTGATCCTCCCGAGTGAGGAAAATTGTATTGCTTTCATCTATCCCCATCACTATATTGATGTCTTCCTCATCTTCAACATTGTTTTGAGAACTTTCAGCATAGTTCTCTTGAAATGGGGGCCTAACGTTTTGATCCGGGGAAGGTTCTTTACCTTTTCCAAGATTGTTGTTTTTTCTGTAGTTGGGATTTTTGATTTGGGGTTGGTTATCCGATTGCAGTTTTTTCTCAATGTTGTCTAATCTCTCAACTACTCTTTCTAAATTTTTAGCAAAAAGATCAAATTTACCATCTAAGTTTGAATTCTCTTCTTTGATTGTGACTCTCCTTTCATTCCTAAGTCCGGCTTTTTTGGCTAGGATATTAATTTCTACACCAACAACATCTAATTTCATCTATTCTAATGTTTCAGCATTTATTTCTCTTAATTGGTATACCATATCTGGATCAAATCCATCAAGAAATCTAAGAAGTATTGAATAGGGTGTAGGTTTAAGATCAACAAGGATGGCATTATAAACAATGTTATATCTAGTGCAGTAAATTTGAAAAGACTCATCGGGAGCTCTTTTTAAAGCATCAAACTCAGATAAAATTTGCGGGGATTCTTTTTCTTTTCCCATTTATTTACGAATGCTCTATGAAATGTAGCTAAATCTACTATACTACCAGCACCTAAATTTCTAAACCATGTTTTTACTTCTCCAATTAAACTTTGAGCAAACAACCTCATTCGGACATCAGATTCATCTATCTCATAAATTTCACAAAAATCATTCATTATGGTGACATGTTGTTCTGCAGTATATTGTGAAAAATTATCAAATAATGGGATATCCTTTTGGTAATTTTTGGGCATATCATGGAGGTTTTGGGGTAAAACTAGAGGGGCATATCTTGCAGCCATGATTTGAAGTTTTCCTAAACTAGGAGGTATAACAGTGACTATAGGAGCAGTGCTGGATATAGTAGCTGATGCGCTGAAAACTATATTTGAAGAACTTGGAAAAGATGTTGGTATATATTGGAACTGGATGGAAAAAATGTAGTGCTTATAAAACTGGTGGATGCAATGGATTGAGTGAATGATGGAAATAATATCCTAGGCTGCAAAGAAAACTCAGGACTAAATGGTTATGTGGATGAACTTGCAGTGGTTTGAGGTTATGATGAAAATATAATCCTAGGCTGTAAAGGCAACTCAGGACTAAAAGGTTATGTGGGTGAGCTGTCAGTGGAGTCTAAAAATGAAGTAGCAGCATACAAAGTTGAATTTGCTGCTGGAAAAACTATGGTGTATAATTGAGAAACTGGAGGCTTAAATTGAGACAAAAAATTGGCTAATTTAATAGCTTCATCAACGTCTTCAATTTGTGTAACATTAACCCTTTCTACTGGACTTTGAATTTCAGATTTTTCTGATTTTATTGATGCTGAAATAATTTTCTATTTCTCATTCACAAAAGAAGTAAAAATAGGATCTATGACAGTTTCCTTTAAATCAGTTTCAGATTTATTTTTAAACAATGAATTTTCGAACTTGAAATCAAAATCAATGTCAGATAAGCTCACTAATTCTTTGGGTAAGGAATTAGCTTTTCTCAAGGGCACTTCAGTTTCTAAACTAACAATCTGTTTTTTCTTTTTATTTTTTCCAATCTGTTCTGGGTTATCTACTATAACTGTAGGATTAGGAGCCAGGTTGGATCTGGTATAGTAAGTTTTCCTAGAAGCCAGACTGTCTATTTATGAATTACCCACAACCTTTTAAAATTAATCTTAAAGTAGAAAAGATAGATTTAAAAATCTTCCTTCAAGATTAAATTCAAAACTGGAGAGTGGTTAGTTCCCCAGTATGGTCGCTGGTATGTTATCACCCTAGTAATTTCTAAATATTGTGGGCTCTTTTGGATTTTTTCAATTTTAAGAAAACTAGGGGTAACCAGAAACCTACTTCGAATTCTGGGATCTAGCCTTCCTAGAATTCATAGAGGGCTCTCTCTTTCAGATGGGAACCTTAATTTTTTACTGACATTTTGTGTTGATGGCTAATGGGAACCAGTTTTGTTTGAAAGTTTGGTGGGAAATAAGATTACTTGGAGACAAATTAAAGAGGGATCTACTAGTCCATTGGGCTATGGAGTCAAGATGTAGCAAGCAAAACTAGAAGGCAAGGCCAAAAGGATGCTAATGTACTCAGGGAAAGGTAGATAACCCTTAAAGATTTGAATAGTTGGTTTTAATGAGATGGATTTCTTTCGGGATAAAGGGCAGTAAAGGATCCTTTGATCCAGAAAAAGAGGAAGGAGGCAGGGGTCAAACGGGACTGGGAGCAATTAAGAATTCCTAAGTCCGGAAATCAGCAGAAAACAATGAAATGATCAAGTAGTTAAGACAAGGAGCTTTTACACTAATCCTGAAATAATATTCCTAATTAATCATTCAGATTTGAATAACATATATGAAATGAATGAAACTTCAGAAGAGGAAAAAATGACAGTAATAAATCACTTTACTCATTAGCTTATTGCATGAATCCTGAGTTATGAAGTCCAATTGATTCTTGTCCAGACTGCTGCTACGAAATCAACACATGAACCTCCAAAGCACCAGCAAAATTGTCTATAATAATCTCAGCAAATTTATTCCACACTAAATACTTCATAAACTAAAGTATTTATAAATTTAAATTAGAATATCTTAAAAAATACTGATTGTTTACAGTAAATATCTCCAACCTGTTTACATGGGAAATAGAATCCAATGAAGGACACCAAAAGATACATCATTTGGTAACCATTTTTATGAGAAGATGACAAAATATATAATTAATTTATCCAACTCTTAGTTGATGAGTTGAGGCATCCAAGCCAATCGTTTCCTTTCTTTGTGCATTCTACTCCAGCACTTCTAAACTGGGCCCACATACCTGCTTTTATAAATCCTAAATAGATATGTAAAAAGTGAAAGAGGTTATTGTGGATGAATATGTTGGTGAGATAAACCTCTTTCAGTTTCCGAAAATTCTGCTCCAGTTGTTCACAATAGGCTCTGCAAAAAGATGTGTAAAACAGAGTTTTACAGAGTCTGAAAAATAGCCTGTAAAGATGTGCATGTATCTCTCATTCTGAAATAAATGTGCAAAAAGTGAGATAGGTTTTTGAAGATGTTTCTTTTAGGAACAAAAACCTCCTTCAGTTTTTTAAGATGTATTTCTGATTGGCCACAATCTTCTCTGCAAAATGATGACTTAACAGGAATTTTTTGCAAAGAGAGCTTTCAAATATTGTTTAATATTTCCAAATCCATAATGGTTGTTAGAAAAGTGAGAGAATTTTTTGTAGTAGAAGAACTTAAGAATATAAACCTCCTTCAGTTTTTCAAAATTCATCTTGGATTGGTCACAATAGTTTCTGCAAAACAATGAATTAAAACATGAAATTTCTGAAAAAATGTTCCTTCTTGTTATGTTTTCATCTCTTCACCTTGTTGTTCTTTTAACTGTTTTACTTTCACTTTGGATAAACTTCATTGTTGGTGAAATTATTTTCATCTCTTTTTACTATTTACTACCTCTGTATTTACTTTTACTATTTACCTTTGACTGCTCTGTAACTTTGTTTTAACTTTCACTCTAACTTTTACCTGATACACTTTAACCACTGATACTCTTTGACTGTTATGTTTTCAGTGTTATTGTGAATTCTGATTTCACTTTTACCATTCACTGTGCACATTTCATCATTCTGATCTCTCTCTGACTTGATTTAATTCTTTCTTTGTATACAAACTATTTGTTGAATGAAGCTTTTGATTTAAAATCTGAGAATTTGGAGAAAACAATTTTGTCAACTAGTATTGAAACTGTTGGCCCAATTTCTTATTCTAACAATAACCTGCAAAAATCAAACAATTTGTTAATGAAATCCACGTCTGCAGGGAGGTGTTTGAAGGTTTTTTGAAAGACTTGTGGAATGAGATCTGTCTGCGGAGGTTTAACTATGTTTTTTAGGCATTTTGGGTAACTACTACAAGATTAGACAGTTTTTAGAAGTTTTTTACTTTAAACAGAGGGGTAACTAAGAAATTTAGGCTAAAGATAGCTTCTTTTGGGGTTTTTTCTCAATTAGGTTTATTCAAACGATGTAAACTGGGATAAAAGAGAAAAAGAGTGTTTTCTAAGTGGATTTGACTGAGAGAAGGAGTTTCTAGGGTATATTCAGACTTTCAACCCTTTAGATCTTTGAATTTTGGTCCTTGGAGCTTAGAAACAGAGGAAATTGGCCTTTAAAAGACTCGCTTCAGAACACAGTGCTCCCTGGGAAAAATTAGCCAGAGTTTGGCCTCTTTCATGGTGTTTTTCGGTGATTGGTTATGGTGAATTTTCTAATTTATATCCCTGGTTTCTTTTTACAGAAGCTCTAAAGTAAATTGATAGGCCTTAATTTGTCAAAAAATACCTTTAAAATGTAGGCAGTTTACAAAGGTTTTTAGATGCTCTGGGCTAATTCCGAGGTCTTTACTGGTATACTGGAGCGGTGGAAAATCTTTACAAGTCTTCAATGGTGGATCTTTGGCTAAATTTAGAGTTTCAGATAAGAAATTGATAGACAGGGGCTTTGAATATAGTCGGGTGGCTTAATACAGTGGGCAGAGCTCTTTTACAACACAAATACGCAGTTTAAACAATCGGAATGGAATATCATAAGTTAGAAACTTTGATATTTAATCAACATAAATGCATTGAATATAGATCTCGTCAAAGGTGAGAGGTCGTTTGATTTTTCAAATGTGAAAAAATAAGTGGTTTTCGCATTCAACTTGGGTGGTAAGTTGTTTTAATATAAATGAACATGATCAAATCATTTTCAACCACGTAGTATCAAGTGGTATTTGAATACAACTTTTATCGCATGAATTTGGACAAACATCGAGTGATCACTTTCGGAGTGCGAAAGTGAATGCGCACCATTGGATTTGCTATGATCGAGTGAACGGTTGAGATCATTTTCAAAGTTATGGTGGAAAGTTGGGGTGGGACCCGGGGTGGCTATATGTGATGGCGCGTTTGATATATAACAAAACCTTTGTATAATTTACATAATAACCAAAGTTTTAATATATGAAAGGGTTTATGCATACGCAGGGGTAATACATGTTTTGAAAGGGGTTAGGTAGTCTCTCTCTCTCTCTCTCTCTCTCTCTCTCTCTCTCTCTATATATATATATATATATATATATATAAAGAGTTTATATATATGGTGGGTTTATCGGAATATGAGGGATGCGCATGGGGCCAGTTAATTTAACCAAGGGCTAATCTTATATAAAACATGAGGTTTTACATAATCAAGAAAGAGAAAAGGCCATATTCTAACTTCGTGTTAAGCTATGCGGGGAAGGATGGTAAGTTTATTATAAAGGCGCGGGTGATGCTATCTTTATAAAAACTTAGGATAAAATGGGATAGGCAGGAAATGTTTTTGTGCTTAGAAATACATAAGATATGTATAAAAAGCCTTTTTGTATTTTTATTTTATTATGTAGTTTTAGACTCTTTAAAGGCCTAAAAACATAGGGGGCAGGATATTTTGGTTAAGGTTAGATTTTAGACTAAAGGGAGTATAATTTGGGATTTCATTTCAGCACTTGGATAACAATTTTGGCCTAAAATATATAGTAGTGGGTTTAAAAGGGTATTTAATATAAAAGGGAATTATATTAATAGGAAAGGTCATTTCAGGGATTTAATACATAGATTAGAAGTTAATATGACAAGGGACAATGTAATACATCAAAATACAATTATATAACTAAGTAAAGTGAAAACTTTAAAGCGAAGCTTTTATCATTTAGATTTTCATCACTTTTAACTTAGGATATAATGTTTTTGAGGGTTTTATGATTTTATGAATGAATGGAGTTAATCAAATGGGATATTTCATACTTCATTAAGTAAGAAAGGATTATTTACTTATGATTTTGAATAATGATGAGTGCATGAAGGGTAAATGATGAAAATTAGGGATTATTATAGGAATTCAAACATTTTTAACTTAATAGTCATTGAGCCTTGGGTCTGGGCCCAACAAAAGTTAGAGAAATGCTCTGAGCCTCTTTGATTGAAAGTCTAGAATGCAGAATAACTATAGGGGAGGGGAAATTAGTGATTTTTTCCTAGTGAAAAGTATTTACATGATTCTCCCACTTCTTTCTACCTACCCAATCTTTAATCTAACATTTTTTCTTCCATTTGTGCAGGTGCATTTGAGCTAGCAACCTTGAACATTTCATTCTTTTGAAAGCAGTAAAAACTATCTAATTATACCTTATTTCATCCAAGGGCCTAGATTAAACTGTTGGGTTCCTTTTTACTCTATACCTATCTACTGAATTTTCAGGATTAAACTATCTAACAACTCTTTATTCTCTATCTAAAACAAGTAAATTGAAACATGTCAAGTCAAGATTAAGCAGTTCAACTCATCATGGATTATGGAATTTATTGACACTCTGCCATAATCAACTGCAAAAAGTAAAAAGTAGCGGCATTTAGACTTGCACACTTTCATGTTTTATTCATATTTTTTCTTTTGGGGTATATCATTTTTTCTAAGTCCTTTGATTTTTCTTTTAGGACTTTTACCCTCTTTTTTCTTTTCTATATTTTTTTTATTTTTTACAAATATGGGAAAAAAACTTGCAAAAAGCAAAGATGTACATATTTACAAGACTATCATAAGTCAATTCCAAATTATGAATCTTATACTTATAAGACCCTAACAGTGCATCTAACATGGCATCCTTATTATATACCACTATTATGTCCTAAAAAAAACTTGATATGTCTTTACTGAGTTGGCTGAATTATGTTGGAAGGCCATCATTCTGATGAATAGGAGCACTTTTTGGCAATAGGCCTTCTTGAGAAGGTAGAAAAGTATCAGTATCAATCTTTTGTTTTGTTTCTTCATGAGGAAATTCTCCAGTACATAGATCAACAATAGCACAGATAGACATAATCTCTTCATTATATAAAAAATTAGAGGTTGGATGCATGCTTAGAATCTAATTGATTTATTCTTCAGTTAAAGGAGGAGGGAGTCTTTGTTTTCTTTGAATTGAATAACAATTGTTTTCTTTCTCTTGTGAAGACTGATCATGAGGCTAAATGTCTTCTTTAGCTTCTAACAAAAGATCAGATGAATTATCATTTGTCCCCACAGAGAGATCTTGTGGATCTTCTTTCATTTCCTAATTTACTTCATTTTCAACTAACTTCTCTTGGTTTTCATGACAGTTAACTTGAGAATGAAATTCATGAATTATTTCTAAGATATCATCAGGATGAAAATTTCCTAAATATTCATAAATATTTACAAGGTATTGTATGAGATCCTCAGATTGATTACAAAAAATTTCAGCTAATGATAAAGCTGGAGAATATTCTTTATAATGCTCATAAAACACCTTGTGGAAATATTTTATAGAAAACAAACTACCAAGGTTAAAACCTTCATACCATTCCCTCGCTTTCCCTTCTATTGTTGCCATGAACATCTTCATGAGGCAATCCTCATGCCATTCGACCTTCAACTTCCATGAATGCATATGAAATTTAATGAGATATAACGAAGCATCGTTAACATTATCATCTTGAAAAATAGGAAGGTTTCTTTGCTAATTTACCTGAGGCATTTTATGTGGGAATCCAGGAATGTGATCTCTGTTCATTGGAGAATACCTGCGTTCTATTCTTGGATCCATCTTGTCAATCAGTCAGAGAGTGGGGTCACTGTATATTCACAACCAATCTAGATTCTTCTACCAGTGGAGTCTTTAGGTCAACTGAAAACTGTGGAGTCTCTAGGTGGATGATTTCAACTTTCTTGTGCCCGGATGTTGTCCACCATCAACAACCAGATAACAATCTTGGAAAATACTTGAATCATATAATATTTTGACTAGGGTTTCTGAGTTCTGACGAAATATTAAGCTTTTTCAATAACTCATCCCTAGTATGGTCGTCATTATGTTGTCACTCTGTAATTTGTGAGATTGGTAAGAAAAAATGACAGAGGACAGACATCAAACCAATTTGGAGTCCAGGACCTAGCCTTCCTAGAGTCAAAGAGGGCTCTCTCTATTTTTATGATTTAACTTGATAACTATAAGTGCTTATATTAGGCTAGTTATAAAAATGAGGGTTGTTTGTTTTATTGATTGGGTTGGTTGGATGAGCAGTTTTGCAGAGGCTATTCCATTGGGTTATGGAGTCAAAAGGCTGTAATGGAACATCGACATAAAGAGAATAACAGGGCAAGCTAAATGTGCTAAGTGGATCTTTAGAGCTGTATGAATATGAGGTGAAAGAAATAGTAAGGTTAAGTAATGACTAAAGATTAGTTAAGAATTCTTTAATCAGACTTCAGCAGAAAACATTCAGATTGTAAACACAAACAAAATTAAGGTGCTCTGGCAACAAATATTAATCTAAAATTTATGATTTACATTTAGATGAATAGATGCACAAAAGAGAAAACACCAAAAACATTTAAACAAAGAAGTAGCACATCACCATTTTAGCACAGCTCAAGAATCCTGAAAATGGTCTTTGATTATTGATGTCCAGCTCCAAGATTATAGTGCTCCAATATAGTAGTTCTTACAATGCAAGGGTTAACAATATCCAACCCTTGATTATAAAAATTCAAGCAGTATTTAACTAAAACTTGAGTCGATTTCCCTAATCTACTTTGGAAAACTTCATTTATTACAAACAACTGAAAATTAAACAGGTATGGCCATGCAAGGCCCGGACAAAGAAAATATATGACAAGACACCGCCTGTGGAATTAATTTTGGTAACTCTTCAAGAATGAAAAACACAGGTGGCTATTCGTAAATCAAAAGTAGGCTTGAAGGTGGCATGCGATGATCCCAAAGAGGCAACGAATGATGGCTCTGATATCTGGACCTGTTTTTTAAAATATCGGCGTTGGGTAATTAATTCTAGTGCAGGGATAGCCACTTTTCATCGATTAGTGACTGTGCCGACATGCTTTGCTGCCTTTTCTATTTCTACCATCATAACATAACAATTCTGCATGAACGCCCTTTGCTACCTGACTTGACCTATGGTGTTTGTTTTCTACCTGAATCCTTCTTGTCGTGTTTCAACCCTGCGGGCTGCGAAGTGTGAGCAACAGGTAAGGCTTATTTGCATGCCCCGGGTAAATGGGTCCCACTTCATTGCAAATCACATTTCGCTAAATTTAAGCTTTACCCTTGCACCCATCCTGAAAAAATTGTGATCTGCAATTGCGATTGAATCTCTGTCATTGATCGTTTCTTAGATCCAACTTTCCTCACTGCTCCCTTACTGTGGTTTTCCGACCTTGTTTCTTTGTTTGCGCTCGTTCATTTATTAGTTGTTCGTAGAATACTTGCCCCACGTTCACGACTCCACCCGAATGCATGCACGACTTGACCCAATCTCTTTCAAGACTCTGCTCTTGATGTTTTTCTACCTTAACTGCTTTCTCTGCTGCCTTTGTCTTCGCTAATGGTATAATGATGCCCCTTTCCTCTCTGCTACTTTTTTTTATTCTTGATTTGGAAAATATTTTGAATATTGACATCCATGTAAAGTATGAAAATTTTTTTGAGAGAAAATAATCAGTCACCTGGTGATACTGTGAAATACAAGGGTCTAACAGATACATGTATGATGGAGAGAATTATTTGGAATAGTTTATGTTAGCCATGTAATGCACATGTGTGTGCAATTTTGCAGCCTTGTAACATTGGTGTCTTTGTCTTATGGGTGATGGTAGAGTCCAAGTGCCATGCATGTATAGGTAGGAGATTCATGATGATAGAGAGAGTCATCAGTACAATCATTCATGTCTTTTGGTCAGTGATAAGCATGTAAAGAGGTGTGTCAATTTCAGCCACGTATGAGCTATTGGGTTTTAAAGTCAATTTTTCCATATTCTTGACATGGCCTTGTATCATTGTTGTCATCATTGAGGTTTTGGTTGAGTGGTTTATGCATGCATGTAAATGAGAGTCATTGTCATGATCCCATCATTGAAGAGTGTCTTAATGAGAGTTTGCTTCAGCCATATATTCTCATTTTGTATCATGGTTGAGTAGTCTATATTTTGGCCATGAGTGTGAGTCATGCTTTGGCCATGGTGTCATCTTGGTGTATAATTTGTATTGAGTATATTATAATTGAGAGATGGTTCAGTCATGTGTTTCCTTCTTGATGCCATTTAAAAAATTTGTGGATAATTCATATTTCCATCTATTTTCTCTATAAATCCTTCTACTTTCATTGTATATTATTGGGTAAAACTTGGTTGAAGTATTGGTCCATGAGGAGAATTCTCTTGCAAGTGGAAAGGAAGTTTATTGCAGCGCCACGTAAGTGTTTCTAAAACATCTTGGAGAGATGATTTCAGCCCCATTACATGTTTGGGGGGATATTTTACAACCTAACAATAAAGGGAAGCACATGGTGTTGGCATAGAGGCATGGTGTTGACCTATTAGTTGTTGGCATGAGGAGTTGATCAATTTTCATAAGAATATCGGTTTATATAAGAATTTTTCATCATGTGGTTTATCCATATTTGTCTTCCCTTTTCCATTAATGTCAAAGGGGGAGATTGATAACCACAAGAGGAGAATTTGATCAATCAGTTTGAGCAGTTCATGGAGATCATCTTGGTGTATGGTTGTAGGTTGACATCAATGCCAAAGGGGGAAAATGTTGGCCTCATGGTGTTAGCATTGATTCCAACATAGGATTTCTACCTAAGGAGTCAACCATGGAGTCAATTTTGTTGGCATTTATGTCAACAATTTTGGAGGAGTTTTCATGATGATGAAAGTATTATGATGATGCTTTTATGCTTGTAGAGGAAGTTGGACATGTTCTGGAGATACTGGATAGGTTTTGGAAGCATTGAAGCAAGGTTTTGGGTAGAGAGGAGGTGAATATGTGGTAACAAAATGGGATAAGTAGACAAGTAGCATTATAATGCACCCTAGAGAGCCTATTACGTACATTATAACATAGTTCCCAAACATAAAGGGTGTGTTACTACCTGTAGGTGGATTTACCGAATTGTGTGTGTACTCCAATTAATTCCATGGGGATTTTATTTTTTTTTTCACACGGTATTTGGTTAAATACTTTGAGGAAATTTTCTCCACATTATAGAAGGAAATTAAGTCAAATATAATGAGGATTAGTGTTGTGTATTGATTTCATTGTTCATCATTGATAAAAATGTTGGACTGTGCAATAGAAGTGGTTAGATATAATGAGAGGGAAAGTTGTAGGAAATGCAGAGACATAATGAAGATCCGAGATTAGATTTGGAGCATATGTCAAAGGATGATGGAGCTATTGTGCATATATATTTCTAACATTCTTGTTTTGAAAATTGTATTGCTACGAGTTGTTGTTAATGTTTATGAAAAATTGTGTTGTTGATCTGAGTATTGTTACAGGGCTTCTATTAGAGAGCTTATTGTTGTAGATTTTATTTATTTTCATCATAATAAAATTAATCTATGCTACAATAGTTTAGTGTTATTAATGGATGTGTGTGATGTTGAGCTTGCTATTACATGTTTTTAATAGTTTATTTATTTTTACAAGTAGATTGATAGTTTGAGATGATTGTATTGTAGAGATTGTTTGTGTTGTAGATTTTTGTTTGCATATTGTGTTGTTGATGAGCTTATTTTCTGTATGGATATAGTATGAAAATAGATTAAATTTGGCTCACAAATGTTTGATTACAGAGAGTAGTGGATCCAGTATGAAACATTATGAAACATGGTCCACAGGAGAGATTGAAGGTTGGGGCCTTCAGTGAGGAAAGTAGTGCCTTGCTATGATAATGTGTAGTGACATCCTTTAGGTAGAGGCCTGGAAACTTGGGAGTGGTGGCTTAAAGTTAGTGGTGCATGGACATACTTGGGTGTTGAAGAATCTAGTAGGTGGTAGATTTCAAAGTCATGGGAGTGGTGGCTTCCAGCAGTGTGGTGGCCTGCAAAGTTCAGGAAGTGATAGCTTCTAACATGTTGTAGCCTAAGGAAATATCTTCTTGCGTGATTGGAAAGTTGTGTATTTCACACTAGTGGTGGCAAGTGATTCAGATGTAAATACAATTATTGAATATTAATAAGAAGATTTCTATGAAGACAAACAACCAATGATGGTTTTATCCCTTTGGGTTTCCACCTTACATCTGGTGTCTCTATGTGTGATGATGTGCTTTGATTTTTTGTTGCTCATGATTATTTGATAATGTTATAGTTTCTCATGTGGTTTACTTGTTTATGTTTGCATCTACTCATATATTATGCTGCTAATGAATGAATGAATCAAGGTTTATTAAAATAAAGGAAAAATTGGTAAAAAATTATCATACAACACAATATTGATTCACCCGCTCACTCAGTATTGTTCACACTTCCATCACCTTGAGTACCTTTTATCATGCATGGTGATGGGTTGAATGTTAATATGGGTATGGAATAGGAGGTAAGTCTATTTCCAACAAGGTCAAGCTATGCATGTGATCCAGGTGGATATTGGTGGCCACCCACCTATTCCACTTGGGGCCCCACCATTGTCTCTTTCATTTTTTCACTTTCAGCACGACTTACTATTTTTAGCAATTTTTCAGGTCTTGAACTTTCGGAGCCGTTTTGAGGCCCTAAATGACATTTTTTGGAAAAAATGATAGCAACATGAATTTATGGACCAATTTTTCTCACAGAAAAAGTTTTAGTCCTCCGATATATATTTCTAACGAGGTATGGTGCGCGTCAAACAAAGATCGTATGCTAAAGTTACATCCTCGGGAAGTTGAAACACTAATTTACCCAAACGGGGCCCATAGTTTTGGCTCTTCATCTCCTAGGGTTAGTGTTTTGGATGTTTAGGGTTTTCCATTGTTTATAAATAATAAATATGCCCTCAAGCCTCATTGTAACACAGTTCAAAGGCCTGTAGCTGCCACATCTCTTCTCAGAGATAAGCTACCAATGCCATAGCTAGTTTATTTCCATTTTATCTGTAAGAAAATTTTAGTTCTTTGATATTAATGACATGAAGTATTATTTCCGCTGCATCTTTGTGTTTATGGTTATATGTGTATTCTGTTGCGTTCCTGCATAAATCTGGATCAACATGCCTAATGAAGATGATAATATCTTTAAATAAAGTTGGTACAAGTACTCACTCAGAAATTGAATGAGGATGATGTGTATATCATATTTCTTCATGGAGGAGGAAAGGATATTAGTAAGTGGGTCTATAAGATTTTCCATTATATCAATGTAAAGGCTTTTGAAGATCCTTTGATGTTTAAAGGAGAAAGCCATGGCGGTACTGTGGAACCTTTTATCCAAAAGATAATGGAAGGATAGTATAGATAGGTAAATGTTTTCATTTATATATGAAAGAGAACCTAAGGACTAATATTAAATGATTACTTTCTTAATTGCAATAGTTTCACATAAATAATGATGAAGAAACTAGTTGATTGAATGTTGGTGTTGAAAGGATTAAATGCCCTAATATTTTTGAGAGCAAGGGTAAGGATCTTAAAGGTGAACCAACACTTTATGAGACAATGATGAGGTTTTGAGGACTAAGTTCCAATCATGAAGTGATAAAATGGACAAAGTTATGAGATGATTAAAAAAAGAAAAAATAATGAATGCTCGAAATGACGGAAATTGTGCCTTAAATGGTTACCAAAATAAAAATATAATAATATTGATGTAAGTTATAAATGAGATAAATTTTATGCACATGAGTGAAAGGGGGAGGGTTCCCTTAGAATATTAAGTAAGATTTGGGTTTCTAATCTCACTAAAAACTTAAGAAAACTTCAGCTAAATTCTATTGTATTGGAGGAAATTTCCAAGTGTCCTTGCTAAGTAAACAAAGAGGGTAGTATTTTTAATGTTTAAAGAAAAATAAAGGAGGGTTTCATTGGATTATTGTGAACAATTGGACTATGGATTCCCCAATTGATGTAAAATTATTATGAAAGCGAAGCTTCCTGTGAAATTATTTTATATTGCCTTGTTGATAGTGTTGGAAGTCTATCAACATAGGGGGTCTCCCCGGTATGAAGTACCAACTAGGCCTCACACCGTTTGGAGTAGGAGCTCCATCTGGATAATAGGCCTGACTGCAAAAACTTATAGGTTTTCATTGGATGCGATAAACAGCATAAGAGAGTATGCACATAACCTTTGAAACAAGCAACTAAGTTGACATTGTGAGGCATACAATTGTAATGTATATAAGGTACTTTCACGGAAGGGAAAATAAGGAGTGAGCCTCTAGAAAAAATGTAATAATACTATCCTAAAAGAGACATGCGAGATCAAGGAAAGACTCATTAGTTGAACTTAAAAATAGTTCACAAGATAAAAACCATCATGAAATAAAATAACAATGCATATTCAACAAGATATATTCCAAAGCCAACGAAATATTTCATTTTCCTTAGTGTGTGTGAACATGAACATATACTGCAAACATTAAAAGAATAGTCTTACAACATCCATGGCACATGCATGAAAGTTCATTGGCTCCAAGAGCTTCTGATATCAAGTGAAATTTCCAAGATCATACATAATTAAAACGATGCAACATTAGCCCAAATAGTGGAACATTAAGTCACCACTTGCTTCTCCAAAGAATGATCTTCTCTCCTATGCCAAGCTAGGGAAGCCATGGTGAAAATTCATTTTCTTGAGCTATGAGGGTTTATTTATAACAAATGAGGAGAATATCCACCTACCTTGTGACTCTTAACCTCCCTCATGACTCTTAACCTCTCATGCGACTTTTGAACTTCTATGTGACCTTTGAGCTTCTACACGACTCTAGGAATTTCTAATGACTTTCCACATTCCATGTGTGACCCTTGGGCTTCCACACATTTTACATTTTCTCCATTTTTGAAAACAAAAAATTACATTCCATAAATTGTGGAAAAATAAATGGACAACATAGGAATTTTGTGATGACATTTTGAGAAACCATCATTTTGAATTTGTGACGTAAGAATTCATTGTACTGCATCAGTGCTATGTTATTTTATTTTCTGCTATATATACAATCTTCATGATAGGTCTCGCTTGTACTTCATCTTCATCCTCCAAATGGGTTGGTTATAGTATTAGAGTCTTCCAAATTTTCTTGGTATCCATTCATCTGTTGTGGTTCATTGTTCCTTCATCTCTTTGTTTGATGCTCTCTTCAAGCCTCACCTTCACAATTTTCTTCTTGCAACTTCTCCTTGATGGCCTCCTTTAGCATCATCTTTCCATGTTAAGATTATAACACCTGCAAATGAATTTCACTCATGAAAAGACAACATCAGTCCTAAAATAACATAGTCTACCTTGTTTTCTCATGCAAAATGTTGACTGTGATGGGACAATGCACAAAGGTTGAAAATAAAGGCCTTCTAGGGCGTAGTGCACATGATGAGGAGGAAAGGAGGCATGCTTGGGCTCTGTTATTGTGCAATGCACAGGGAAAGGAAGAGCTAATCATAATTGTGAATTAGGCAAGTGTAACTAGCAAGAGTAAGTGACTGAGCAATGAGAATTTTCAATCCATATTTGAAGGAGGATGTCCTATATGATTGCATAGTGCACAAGTCCAATAGGTAAGGTTCTCATCAATAAGGACTAGGAGTCTGCAATGCGTTGATAAATTGAATAGAAGTTTGAGTGTGCTCGTGACTTGTCCAACATGTGAGGAAAGAGAAGGAATTATAAATTGACTAAATGTGAGATCAATGAGATAAGATAGAAAAATCATATAACATGTCTCAAACATGATCACACAAAGATATACACCCAATCACATGAAAATAAGACACACAATACCAAATACCAACAAGTGTACAATAAAAAGGAAATTATATCCAAGTGTGACACTTAAGATGTACCTTTACGACATAAGTGTCGACTGCAACCAAAATGCATGCTATTCCATAAGAATGTGTCCAACACATGTTCTATATCATCAAATAGTGCAAGAGAGTGTGTTGGAGCTGCCTTTAGACGGTGTGCCATCGTGCTCTTTAGTTGTGTGAAAACAATCGAAATAGACACATGAAAGAGTGAAAGTGACACATGCTAACACAAAGAAAACACAAGCTACACATGGAAGAATTAAATTAGGAACAAGAGACATTTGTAAAATATAGAGCAAGAATTTAATACACATTTCAGAGAAAAAGAAAGCAAAAGAAACACTTTCAAAAGAAAAAAACGATAGTTGAAAAACTCACTGAGGAGATGGGGAATTTGTAAATACAAGTAAGAGAATTCTCCATATACTCAAGAATTGCACAGAGATCAAAATAAAAATATGAATATAAAGATGAGCTATAGAATGGAATTTTTATACAGGGAGAGTAGACATGCAATTAGGTTTAATATTGGTGAGTACACTTACTGCATGTTGGGAAAATAAGAGCCAAGAGTGAATTAATTGAATTGAAGAAGTACACTCTCACTGTCACAAAGAGTGCACAATCATTGTTTTCGTAGAATCCCCTTACATTGATACTGTCCATAATGATTATGTAGTATCTATATTTAGGAACTGCACAAGAAATAACATCAAGGATTGTGCAAGCAATATCCACAAGGATTACACAGTCACCATCGCTAGGGAATACGCAATCACTGTCATCAAGAAATGTGCAATTACTATGCAATTCTTGACTTCCAAGGGTACACATTCACTGTTGGAATTGCTTAAAAGAAGTGTTTTATGATGGAATCATGAGCTAAGCATGTGTAATCAAATGGCTTCAACACTTAGAATCTTTAGCAAAAGTCTAGAGCACTTAAAAACATTAACCAATCATGAATGAAAATTTTGGAATAGCATATCGCAAGATCATAAGGAAGCTACACAATTGGATATAGGAAAAAATTTTGAGGGTGTTTGTTGCAACGAGAACACTTGGAAATTTACTGAAAGAACTTCAAATTTTCTATTTAGGTCTAACTATAAGAACAAGGTGTCAGTCTTTTAGGAAGTATTGATTCAACATGCAAGTCACCCTGGATTCGCCACTTATAAAAAATGAAGATATAGTCTCCCCTATCCCTTTCTTGGTTGTAAATAAATTCACAAGGATTTCCATGTCTCATTTTTTTTTTGATTGGGGAGAAGGATAGTATATATATGCGAGTTTAGGATTTTCAAAGTTTTAGTCAAGGAAAATTTTAAAGATGGAAATTCATCTTAAAGTTTAGAAACTTTGGCGAATCCCACTAGTCCATAATATGCAATATGTTAAATGTTTGGAGATATTTTTGTACAAATATTAAAATTTCTAATAGTTTTATATAGTCTCTATATAATGTTTTGGCGATTTTTATGGTAAAATAATTTCTTACTATAACATTTGGACGAATCATTTTTAGAAAAAAATGGAAATTAGCGAATCTTTTTTTTTGAAACAAGTATAGAAAAATAGCCCACCTGCGAATATTAGCCCCTAAAATTTTCCCTGGTTTTATTTTCATCTCTGGTTTTTCTTCATTACCAACAACTTATTCAATACCCCATCAAAGTCACTCTAAGGAAACACAATCATTTCTTCACTGCTAGTGAGCTTGTTTGCTTCACCTCTTTGGACAAGAAGCCTTTATCTTGTTTCACCCCTTATTTTATCTTTAATATTATCGTTGGAATTTTTATCAATGTTTATATCACTAGGGTGGAAGAGGAATCCCGACTTATTTAGAAGCGAGAGAGGTTGTTCCTCTTCCAAAGACTCTTATGCCTCTAACATTGATGTGCTCACTTTTAGTTTTCTCTTTACCCTTCTCTACTTTATTGGATTGACAGGAGACAACACCATTCAATTATAAGGCCAAGTCGAGAATGAATATCCTAAAATAGATACGGGCTTCATAGTTACACCAAAGTATTTCCATCCAAAATGAATCATATTTTCCATCCAGTCATCATTAAATTTAAATATACATAAACCAAAGAAAATAAGGGGATCACAGATTAGCCTAGACTTGTTCGTCATCACAATTTCCCTTTCCAAGCTTCGCCACATGGTTCTCTTCAATCCAAACAAAGAATTTTTCATGCACAATATTATTAAACAAAGAGAAAAAAAAAGAAGGGAAATGAAAAGAAAAATAGAAAACAAGAAAATAGAGAAAATGTAAAGACTAAAATGAAAATAAGAATGTAAGGATGGTGTGTTATGGGATGAATTACCCTAGGGTTTGGGTTGAGAACCCCAACAGAGAAAGAAGCATACAACGACAAGAAGCAAGCAAATTTACAATCCTAATGCTTAAACTAGTAAAATGGGAAGAAGAGGTCGTACCCGTAGGTCCTACGTTTGAAGGTGATCCCGCAGGGTTCAAACTCGCTGCTTTTCCTAGTGCTCCAAAACCTACAACCCACTCAAGAAAAGCACATTTACTAGTAATAAATAAAGTCATGTTGAAGATGTTAGCGTTAGATAATATAAGCTTATAAACAAAATCACATGAAAAATTTCATAACAGGATCATAGCATGTATAAATCATTAAGATCACGAACATTAGGAACGGGACAAAGCTTCTTTATTGATGTATGTAAATATGTGTGGAGGAATACCACCTGATTCAGCCATGGCTCCAAGTGAAATTCGTACTCTGGATCCATCCAACCCAAGCCTCAACAATATCATTCCATAAGCATACACATGGATGTCATATAAGAGGAATGAACATCTCCATGAGGGAAACAAGGGTTTCCACAATCTAAGAAGTGCAGGAGGCAGAAGGATAATTCAGACTTGACCAACTAGTAAATGGCTATAATATCAATACCTATCTATCTCCCCCATTTAGTTCTTCCCATGAGACATATTTATATCACCCCAAAATAGTTGTTTTAGTTGGGATATAGTTAGGCCATGGGCTCTTGTAGGTAGGCTTTCGGTGTAACCCAGAAACCCCGCCCAAAAAATAGGGAATTTATATTTTTTCTTATTTCAAATTATATACACGGGTTGGGTATAAGTGGAACCACGTGTGCACACACTTTTGAGAGAGAATATTTGCGTATGGAATTTAAAATAATATTTTTTAGGTAAAGGACCAAGCCTAAAGGGAAAGGGCTGCCCAAGGACATAACATAGAGAATCAAGTATATAGAGGTGGAAAATGGTAATATAACATATGCCCCTTAATATATGATGTCAGAAGGGGTACATGATGGTCGAAATGTATTAAGCATATAAGAAGAATCATGTGAGGACTTAGGAGGATTTCACCAAATTTCAGCCTGCCAAAAACCAATGGAAGAGATCTGAAAGTAAGCTCATGTCTGAGGCAGGCATACCTATGCTCAGTGAAAGTAAAGAATGTCCACATATCAAGTATGGATCAAGTCCAATATGTAAACAAGTACAAAATAAACTTCAAAGTACATAGTGGATCATCATATCACAACCTCAAAAAAGTACATATCAAGGTCATGTCATAGTAGCACATATAGAAGAATTGATCAATGATGTTGATAAAGATATATGATCATTGAAGTCACAGAAATGAATCTCCAAGTACTGAATCATAAAGAGTGGAATAATGGTATTGTACGCAACTCAGGTACCAACATATAAGATGCTGCTGTGATGAAATGCAACATATAAGGTGGATGGTGTTACTGGTAGAAAAATGGAGTTGTAAAATGTACCAGAGCATGTTGATGCAAAATTGAGGTCTTCACCAATCACCATGGTACATTTCTAAACTATTGGAATAAATGAGCTGAAGTTGACCATGTGCGAAATCGTTTGGTTATCAATCACTGATGTATACCATTAACAAATACAAGACAACTCACCAATAATGATGAGGAGAGTCAAGGTACCCCAGTACAATGTAACAAGTCTGATTGAATGAGTTGAAGTCGAACACTTGATCAAATCTACCAATCAGGAGACATTGATGAATTCTCACTGTTGATAGCGAAGGAGTCTGCCACTAATGACTACAAAACCTAACATACTAAAAAAGGACTCTATACATTGTTCTCATAGCAATGATTCAGAGTCGATGGGAAAATAATTATTGGAAGGAAGGCATTAAGGCATCCCACACCATTGCAAGTGTAACCTGCAGGACAATAATTTGGAAGGAATTGGATGAAAAAATATGAAGTAACCAACCTGAAGCACGTTTACAGTGTACACAAAATGTAGCTAGCGTAGGAAAAAAACCCTCTGAACCAAACAATAATGAAAGCTGACATAGAGGTGAGGAATCCACCAATAGGGTCAAATGGAAACCAAGCTACTACATGAATCCCAATGTGTGATAATGAAAGTTGATGTCGAACACAAGAAAAAACACAGCCAAATACCCATGATGTTGATCGATGCTGAGCATAAGGTCACCTATCAATAATGGAAATAGGGCCAAGGTGCATCTATAGGTTTACTCTCAGAGAAATTTGTTGAAGTCAATAATATCAAACCCGCCAGAAAGAAGTAAATGGAGACCTTCTTAACTAACACGAGAAAAGGACCAAATAGATGATGTGGTAGAACATAACTATAATAGACCGGGTATGGCCGACTGAAAAAATGAGTCAAGAGACACTGCTGAAAGGCCGACTCAATTTTACTTCCCTTGAACATAAGTACGATACAAATGTGACAATATGACAACATATAATAACTTTGTATAAGCTTGTCATGCAGGAGGCATGAAAAAATCCTCCATATGATTGGAAGAGATAACCAACTGAGGGAGTATTGAATCAATAACAAGGTTATGGCTCTCCTAATTCAAACAAAAGCCCATCCCAATGGGGAAAATACTTTTCTTTTTGTTCTTTGTTCAAGGGTGACACAAATAACTCTAGCTGTCATCAATCATGGAAGTAATGTCCCATTCCAGCTCTTTTTTGAAATATTTAAAATTTTCGTCTTTTCATATTAAAATCCAGAAAAAAGAATAAAAGAATGCCTATAGTAAAATATAAAGAACAAGTGTCAGGAAACAGATGCACTAGTTCCTGGGGTTAGAAAAATCCTATGCTCAATGCAAGGTGGCGAAAATGGTAAATGAAACTCAAAGGAATGTTCTCTCCACGAGAAAAGGGTGTCAAGTTTAAAATGATAAGCGATTGCAAGGATGATTTTGTAGAAATACATGGTCAGAAAGTGGCTTCTACATGAGTCAAAGTGAAGCCAAATTAAGGCCAAAAGATACAAACAATCAACATGCAATGCAGTAAAACAAATCAACAAGAGGGAGCCTCTAGGGTATAAATCCATAAATATAGTGAAGAAGAAGGAGAATGAGGCTTCATTGTAAAGGTCATGGAAGGACTAAAGAGGACTCCCGAGCCTAACAACAAAATTTTAGCATGGGTGCAAAGTGACAACAAGGTACTATCTAGGGCACCCATGATAAGGTAGGCCCCTACCACACAAGTTATGACACTTCGAAACAACAAGAAGGTTCCATGTCACATCTTGGTGGGGTCGATCCTAAGGACAAAATGAAAAAGGAAATTGATAATGCACAATGCAGGTGGAGAACCTAACCTATATGATAGTTTTGAGAACCAATACCTGTCAGAGCAGATCAACCATAAAAATAACCAAAGGAAAAAATCTTTAAAGTTTTGTAGACATAATCATGAGCACTAGGCAAGAAGTTAATACATCCCATATAAAAACTTCAGAAAAAGATTGTGTTATAGAATACAAAACTTGAAAATGCATACCTTATATATACAATATGGTACAAGGAACCATGCAGCCTTACAACTTATGCATAATAGTTCTTCAGGACAAGCCCCTTGTGGGACTCTAACCAAGGACTCCTTTAGTAGCTAAAACTCATGGCTTCAAAAAGTTCCTCCTGCAAAGGAAACTCAACGTCCACGAAATCATGAGAACTAAAAGGATCAAAAGAGGGAATCAAGGGGTCCCATACACCCATAGGAGAAATCACTCGATCAACTATTGGGATAAAATCATGAGAAGGAGAATAATAATTCAAAGGATCCTTCTCAAAAGCAATTGAGTATTGAGGAAATAACGCCACATAGTTCACCCATGGCAAGGTAGAGTTAACTTGAACACTTGGAACATACCAAGGGGAATTTTGAACTAAGTTTGAATTAGGATGGTAATTATCAGATGCAGGTTGATCAACAGTGAAAATACTTCCATTATAAGGAAAACACATCACTCTAAAGTGTGAAGACACCACAAGATTCATAACATATACATAATCATTCCCAAATAGCATATTAAATTCTAAAGAGCGATCAACCACCATCATATCAACTAAGACAGTCTTCCCACCTAAAGTGATAGGCAATTGAGGAAGAACACCCATAGATTCACCAAGTATTCTATCATAATCTATCAATTGAATATCAGTTTCCAACAACTTTGGAGATCCGAAAGCTTTCCAAGTTGAGGAGGATATAATACTTGTAGAGGATCCTTAATCCACCTCACATCGATAGAAATTTGTGGAATTAACTTTAACCCTCATTTGGAAAGGTGCAGCATAAGGAAGACGAGGCTCAACAAGACTATCCCAATCAAAGGAAATGCTCCTAAAACTTGGATGGGGTACATTCGAAGAGACTGACATGCCCCCTAGACCAAAATACTGTGAACTTATAGTAATCAAGAAGACTTTGTTGTGAGACACTTCAACCCCCAAAAAAAGAGTGGGATTAGCGAGAGATTGCACTGTCTCGACCACTTCATCAACCAATGGTTGATATGACGTTGAGAAACCATAACAGGTTCAGGAGTAAAAGAACCTACATACTTATACCACAAACTTTGTACCACTGAAATATCAGGGTAAAAATGAGTAAGACGAACTCCCTTACAAATTTTACAAGGGAATTTAGGTTTAAATATTTTATGCCTAGGTTTATGATCAAAATTAATGCCCCCATCATGACTAGCAGCGGCGGGTAAAAAATTTCCAACAGGACTTGCAGAGTTGGTGGAGGATCTCCAACATGAATTGCAGAGGTTAGTGATTCTTTTCAAATGAATTTTCAAGGAATAGAGACTCACAATCAAAAATTCGCCCTTAAGGAGGCAACTCCACTTTTTTTAAAAGAAATATCAAAAGCCTTCCAAGACCAGTGGAGTGGTTGGTCGGTCACTTGTGTGGTCCCTAAGAATTCGGGAGAAATAGTCTTTGTTCAGTATCCAAAAAGTACGAGAGGGAATAACTCTCTTCCATGTTTTCACTTGACCTCATGCTTTACTCACTCATATGTAGAGCTCCCAGAGAGCTTAACGACACTGGATTTCACTCCTTAATCAACTTCTATGTTTCAGTTTTCAGTGGCCTTAAAGATTTTACTCTCCACACATCTATTCCAAGGCCCTAAAAGTCCTAGAATAGTTGATGTATATATGAAAAATCAAGAAATTCTAGTTCATTTTATTTAAGTGCTCCATTTCAATGGTTGTTTTTAAGTCAAGGGTAAGATGGCAGTGTAACTGATGGTGTTTTGACTTGAAAGAAATCAATAGAAAACCTAGCTACATGGAAATGCAACTCATTTTCTTCAATGAAAATTGATTTCTACAAAGGTTCTACGAGAAACCTAATAAAGGAAAACTTTTTTTTTTATCAATTTTGCATTCGCACATTCAAAAACTAACATAAGAACTAAATGGCCAAAATGCATCTATCCTAATGCATACTAGAATGCTTTAAAATGCAAGATCCTAGGATTACTCTAAAAACAAGCAGGTGTGTTTCCCAATAAAGAGGTCTGAAACTTGTCACAAAATAAAGGACAAATTCAAACAAGAACTTCTCCCAACAAAGATGTGGAAAACTTGATACAAAAAGGGGCAAATTCAACCAAGAACTTCTACCAAAACCAAGAAAATTCTACCAAATGACAAACTTTGCACTTACTCAAAAATGACAAAGAAGCCTTTAAAAAAACCAAAAAGAAAAGGAAAAGGAAAAAAACATGTTTTTCGTGTCTTTTTCTTTTTAAGGAAGCAAGAAATTCTTTGAGAAAGCAAAAACTACCCAAAAACTCAAAATCACCAAATTGAGCAAAAAAGGCCTCAAATTCCTTAAGCCATCAACATCATTTTCATGAAAATACTTAACAAGCGGAAAAGGTAACCCACTCAAACGAATGACTTGATTAGCAGCACAGAACTTCAACAAACAAATAAACTCCAAGAAAATCAAGAAGACTCTTCAAGATTTCCAGAAGCACCTTTCTCAAAAAACCAAGAAAGCCAACAAAAGAAAAGAAAAAAAGTGAAGCAATAAGAAGGCTGAACATGAGAAAATCAACACTAACTCACTTTCCCGAATTCTCAGAACAACCAAGAACTTCAGCAAGAAGCCTTGATACCAAACACAAAACTGAAACTTCACAAAGAAGGTAAAACCCTAGGTTGACTAGTTTTTTCACCAAAAAAGAGAGGAAATTGATAAAATGCAAAAAGAAACACTTTCCAAAAACATCAAATATTAAACAGAAGTAACCAAAAATAGACAAAATACTTTACTGGACTCAAAATATAAAGATTTCATTTAAAACTGGAAATACGTGGCTTGACAGTGATCAACATGCATGTATGCATGATTGTGTACCAAGAGACACACGTATATTTGTGTTTCTTTGCAACAAGATGTGTGTATACATGACTATGTAAACTGTAAAGCTCGTATAAAAAGGGAAATAAATAATAAATAAAAAATCCAAGTCTGATCCAGATCAAAACTTTTTCCTGGATGGATAATGAACCAAAGAAACTGGAAAAGTGATCAAACCAAACAAAGAACCCAAATCGAGAGAGAAAAAACTAAATCTAGGAATTACATGGATTTAATCCCCATGGAAGTAATCCCCAGTGGAGTCACTAATTCTGTTAGAGGATGAATTACCCTAGGGTTTGGGTTGAGAACCCCAACAGAGCAAGAAGCATACAACAACAAGAAGTAAGAAAATTTACATTCCTAATTCTTAAACTAGTAAAATTGGAAGAAGAGGTCATACCCGTAGCTCCTATGTTTGAAGGTAGTCCCACGGGTTTCAAACCCTCTTCTTATCCTAGTGCTCCAAAACCTACAACTCACTCAATCACATATACTAGTAATAACGGAAAGAATGTTCAAGATGTTAGCATTAGATCATATAAGATTATAAACAAAATAACATGAAATCATTCATAATAGGATCATAACATGTATAAGGAATTAAGGTCAAAAACATCAGGAATGGGACATAGCTTCTTTATTGATGTATGTAAATATTTGTGGAGGAATATGACCTGATTCAGCCATGGCTCCAAGAGAAATCCGTCCTCCGGATCCGTCCAACTCAAGCCTCAACAATATCCTTCCATAAGCATACACATGTATGTCATATAAGATGAATTAACATCTCCATGAGGGAAATAAGGGTTTCCACAATATGGGAAGTGCAGGAGGCACAGGGACAAATCAGACTTGATCAGGCACTAAACAGCTATAATATCAATACGTATCTCTCTCTCCCCTTTAGGCCTTTCCATGAGGTGTATTTATACCACCCCAAAATAGTTGTTCCATTTGGGATACAGTTAGGCCACGGGATCCTGTAGGTAGGCTTCCAGTGTAACCCATAAACCCCACCAAAAAATAGAGAATTTTATATTTTCTCATATTTCAAATTATATACGCATGTTGGGTATAATTGGACCCACGTGTGCATGCACTTTTGAGAGGGTAGAGTCACATATGGAATTCAAAATAATTTTTTTTAGGTAAAGGAAAAATTCTGAAGGGAAAGGGCTACCCAAGACCATAACACAGAGCATCAAGTATATAGAGGTGAAAAATTATGCTATAACATGGTGCAATGCAAAAGGAAAACTAAAATGCACCTAAGCCTAAGCCTAAATTAATCGGGTAGAAGGTCAGGGCTAAGTGAAGTGAAATTTATAATGCAAACACAGACGGTTCTCTTGACAGGTAAATTGAAATATATGAATGATTAATAGCCAAAAAGAACAGTGTACAGAAACAAAACAAAAAAATTTGTTTACCTAGATTACATGTACTTAATGATTAAGGTTGAGGATGCAAGCATAAATCTGTGCTTTGAAAGCTTGCTCTATCCAACTTGTAAACTTACCAAAATATATAGGATTATTAACATGAACACCTTAAAGACATTTCTCAAATACACATTTTTATTTTTCAAGCTCAATATAGTGTTAGAACATATTATTAACAACCAAACTCATCAGATATGATTCTCCAACCAATCAACAATTGGATGGTAACAAAAAACCAACTTGAAGTGATCAAAATTCATGCAAATATAAGTCTTCAATTATTATATCCATATTATGATAAATATCAGGCAAAGAAAAATTAAACCGATCTCGTAAATTTTTTTTATCAAGATTGTGGGGACCTGAGATAACCATTAGCAAGTGTTGAAGTGCCTCAACTTCATGACTGTATCTGAACAATGAGGATATGGGTCGAATATAAACCAACAAATTTCATTGTATAAACAACAGGGAAAATAATTAAAGGGATGAAAATTGTTAAGGCTGGTGTGTTGATCAAATGTCACGGTTAACACATAAGATGTTCCATTCTTCAAAGGTAAGGATGTGTTAATTTCAGAGATTCTACAAGAACTTTGAATTATAGAATCTTCCTCCTCACATGATAATGCTTGAAAATTATCGATTCCTCTCTTTTAATACAAGAGATCATTACTTTTCATCCAATTATAGATTGGACCAATAACATTGAAATCAAAATGATTAACACTAATTGTGTAGGAATTTATAGGGAAAATTCCTTAGATCAAACACAAAAGGTCACTGCTCACAAACAGATCACAAATCAGTACACCAATATTTGATGTGGTTAAAATCCTTGAAGAGGGAAACAGTCCACGGCGTGAGCCAACACGGCCACTTTAGGCAATTTATTAATATAAAGAAATAAAATTTACATAAGCTTCTCTCATAAAACAGTCACCGAACAAATGACCCTCCATCCTCTTTAAATAGAGATCATGGACCAATCTGGTGTCAAGCCACGAATCAAGTGTCATTAATACTGAGGAGAGAATGAATCTTCAAATCACTACATATCGTGACTGTCAGATTATAAGTTACAAAATTAAATAGCAAAGAAACACATTTTACCTAACTCTATGCTAGACCAAGTTATACTTAACTATTTCCTATGTGTCGAAATATCCTAACATACCCCCTTTAGAACAACTTGGGATAGGATTGAAGGATTTACAAAGGTGACACAATAGGAGAAGGAAGGAGGCATTAGAGCTTATCCCCCCTTAATGATAACTTTCATGAACTCCAAGCATAGATCGAAGTTTGGTAAACTTCGCTTTTTTGACAGCCTTTGTAAATATATTAGCAACTTGATCATTGGTTGAACAATAATACCCTTCAATAACACGATCGTGAT
Organism: Pinus albicaulis; assembly: GCA_034641835.2. NCBI lineage: Eukaryota > Viridiplantae > Streptophyta > Pinopsida > Pinales > Pinaceae > Pinus > Pinus albicaulis. The sequence goes on from CM076569.1 coordinate 611,570,554, forward strand.
TGAGATTTCTAACGAAGTGTATGTGTAGCTCGATGTGTTTCATGCACTAATGTTGAACTGGATCTTTTCGTAGCTGAATGGAACTCTTATTATCACACCAAAGTGCAGTTGGATGCTTCTATTGAAGACCAAATTTAGACAAGATGTGACAAAGCCTTAGGGCTTCCTTGTTGGCTTCAACAACACCATGATACTCTGCTTCTGCCGAATAAAGAGATATGGCACTTTTTTTCTTACAAGACCATGTAATAGGTCTTGAACCAAGACTGAATACATAACCTGCAGTAGAATTTCAATCATCAGGGACACCAGCCCAATAAGAATCAGTGAAACCAACCAACAATGGAGATTCTCCTTCCTTATAATGAATCCCAGAATGAATTGTACCTCGAAGATATTGAAGTATTCGTTTCGCTTCTTTCCGGTGACTTTCATGAGGTTTGTGCATAAACCGAGCAACAAGACTAGCGGAAAAGGAAAGGTCATGACGGGTATGGGTTATATACAAAATTTTACCAACAAGTTGACTGTATAAGGTAGCATCAACTTCAGGGGAAGTAAAAGTGACTGAAAGCTTGACTCCAGACTGAAATGGAGAAGGGGTTGGCTTACAGTCTTCCATGTGAAAGTGGTGCAGAAGATCACAGGCATACTTGGACTGAGAAAGTGTAATACCTTCTTTGGATTGCAAGACTTGAAGGCCAAGTAAATAATTCAAGTGTCCAAAGTTTGTCATTTCAAACTTATTTTCAAGGCTATAATTCACATGCTTTATATGGTTGGGATCACTACTAGTAAGGATAATATCATCAACATAAAGAACAAGGATGATTAAGGACTTACCCACTTTCTTGGTGTAGATAGTGTTGTCAGAATGACATCTAGAAAAGCCATTATCTTAGAGAAAGTTATCCATTTTGGCATACCAAGCCCAAGGGGCTTGTTTGAGACCATAGAGAGACTTCCTAAGGCAACAAACAAGGCTAGAGTCGTTTTGGATAAAGCCAGGGGGTTGTTTCATGTATATTTCTTCATGAAAGCCCCCATGTAAGAAGGTGGATTTAACATCCATATGATGGACTTCCAATTTAAAGTAGGCAGCGAGGGAAAGAACAAGGTGGATAGAATTAATTTTGGCAATAGGGGGGAAGGTTTTAGTATAGTCAATGCCTTCAACTTGTGAAAATCCTTTAGCAACAAGATGAGACACTTTTCCATCTGGTCCAAACTCTGTTCTGTAAACCCGTTTGCATCTAACAAGTTTTCTTCCCTTTGGAAGAGGAACAAGATCCCAAGTATCGTTTGCAAATAAGGAACGATATTCTTCCTTCATATTTGCATCCCAATTTAGATGACCTAAAGCTTATTAAAAGGTATTTGTATCATGATTTTATGAAGCTTGAGCCAATAAGGAAGATGGTACGTTGAACTGAGAACGTGTATGACGTTGATCTACAGGGTCACTTGCAAGAGAACTTGCTGCATCCCGAGTAGAGCGAACCTGTTTTGGAAGCTGTGGAGTTGAAGGAAGATCATTAGGAGGTGGAGTAGGATTTTCATCCTTGTTGTCATCATTCGAAGTAGAAGGAATTTTGTCATAAGTAGAAGATATGGAGAGAGGTGGCACATATGTCGAATCAGGCTCGCGGTTCAAAGGTGGCACACCCACCCAACTAGGCTTGCATGTCGATATATTTTCATCAAATTTTACATCTCTTCTAGTGATTAAATTTTTGAATTTGGGTTGAAGAAGTATATATCCTTTGACATATTCAGAATATCCAACAAAAAATCATTTTTCACTCTTAGGTTCTAAGGCTTTATGTTTCTCATTAAGAATATGGGCCCAAGCTTCACTTCCAAAAACACGAAAGGGACTTACACTGGTTTGATTGAGCTCCATGCTTCTTTTGGAGTGATATTCCTTAAAACCTTAGTAGGAGTGTGATTTACTATGTAATTGGCACAATTAATTTCTTCTAAAAAAAATTAAGACTAAGTCCTTTAGATGGAAGCATACAATTAGCCATTTCTTTTAGAGTGCGATTCTTCCTTTCAGCTACACCATTTTGTTGTGGAGTATATAGAACAATATGTTGAAATTGAATGCCATGCTCAATGCAAGATTTTACAAAATTTGTTGTTAACATAATCTCCTTCGTTGTTAGATCTTAACTTAAGAATGTGTTGTCCTGATTGTTTCTCAACAAAGGCCTTAAAGGCAAAGAACATGTTAACAACTCCACTCTTGAGTTTTAAGAATTATATCCAAATTCTTCTGGAAAAATCATCAATGAAAGTTAAGAAGTACTTGTAGCCAGAGAAAGAAACAACTAGAAGTGGACGACATAAGTCACTGTGCACAAGCTGCGAAGGGGCTGAAGCATGCCAAGAAGCATGTTTGTCAAAACTATCCCACTGATGTTTTCTGAGTATGCAACCAGAACAAAAACCATCTCACCAAGATACCATAGGAAGACTTGTCACAATATTTTCCTTACATGGAGTTTGAAGAGAGCAATAGTTTAAGTGACCAAATCACTCCTGCCAAATTTTTTCTCACTTCATCATTATGAGCAACAAAAATGGAGGGAAGACATGATGACCCAAAGTTGTCAAAATTATACAACCTTGTGGAATCATCAAGAATGATAATAGCTAAAATATGTCTAGGATCTCTGAGGTCCTTAATTAAAATATCATGAGGTGAGAATTCTATAGTTTTCCTTCACCTGAATGGGTTACTAATAAACAGATAGAAGGTTGCAGGACAAGGTAGGAACACATAATACATCATTAAACTGACCATTATCTAGATGAATGGTTCCAGAATGTACAACACTAAGAGATATATCATTACCAACATAAATATTTTTGGTGGTACAATTGTTTAAAAAAGAAAACATGGCTTTATTTTTGGTCATGTGGTAAGAGGCTTCAGAATCAATGAGCCACTTATGAGAATGAGAAAAAGAAGATGCATTCAATGCACAACTAGATCTTGATGCTTGAAAACCACATGCAGAAAGTTCCATTTCCAAAGATGAAGTTGAAGAGTTCTCCAAATGGATGTTGTGCTTCTTCATTACTGTTTTCAAGGCTTCCATCTTCTTAAAAAATTTTGACTCTACGTGGCCATCACGATTATAACAGTTGTAATGTCTATCTGTCTTCTTCCCTTTGTTTTTATTTTCATTATCAGACTTTTGAGTTTCTTTTTCAGCTTGCGGCTGAGATTGATTAAGACCCTTATTTGGTTTAGGACCATTATTTTTAGGATGTTGCTTCTTAGGATTCTTTGGATTTGGTTGTTGTTGCGCTGTTAAGGCTTTCTTAGAATATTTTATAGTATTAATAAGACCAAGGTGTAGGAGTTTTTCTTTTTCTCTTATCAAATAATTTCAAAAGGCATCAAAAGAGGGGGACTTGTAGGCTGTTCCTTGAGAATTTAGGGTTTCTCTAGTGGAATGGACAGTGGAAAAAAATACAGAGTATGTAGGGCCGAGCTTAACAAGAATGGAATAGATAAGACTACCATCTTCCTTTTTGACCTTAAAACCTTCTAAAATAAGTCTAAGGGTCTTGAATTTGAACAAAAAATCTTCAATAGATGAGAAATCATTGGGGTCCAAAGTAAGCAACTCATTTTCAAGCTGGTGGGATTTGATTTCATTTTGAATGCCAAAAACAATATTTAGCTTTCTCATAACTTCATAAGGGGAGTCAATTTCTTGGATATGAAATATAAGATCTTGAGCAATGGACATTCCTATCAACCCTAATGTTTGATCTTGTTTATTCTCCCTTTTAGCCTATTTAGCTTCATCAGTAGGTTTATATTCTATTCCCGAGGCTATTCGATAAAGGCCTTCACTTATAAGTAAGTCTACCATGTAGGATAACCATTGGAAATAATTGGCGTTGTTAAGAATAACCAAGCATGCACTTTCCATTTTTAAAAATTGAAGCTGTAAAAGTTGAAACTAACTGCTCCAATGCAAAGATATCAAAAAATTAGGTCAGTTAAAAAAAAACGGCTTCCAGATGAAGAAGTTGTCTTTTTTAAGAAAAGTTGTAGTAGATCCCGAGTTGTCACGTGATAGGTTGAAAGTTGATGATGAATGTACACTTAAAAAATAAATAAAAATTCCCCCCCATATTTTCCAAACTTAATATAATAAACTGACTTTTTCTTTTTTTAAATACTACTATATGTTACCCGCTTTTATAAATAAGTGAGTCACTTTTACAATGTTACTTATGAATGATCTAAAATTACTTGCTAGTTAATGATGTGCTAGTTTCATTTTAGATATAAAATTTTCTTTGCATTGTTTTACTTATCCTTCATGAGTTTGTTTAAGAGCATGTGATTGGCAAACAATGTACTTAGTGAAATTATGAGTTTGTCATAAGCTTAAAAAGCATAATTTTAAATGACAGAACAGAAGAAATAGTAAACACAGCAAGCACATATAACAGAGCTTAACACGGAGAATTTTGATAAAGGAGTTCACCCCTCCTGGGCTACATCTCCTTGGTCCAGCGCCATAGTGTGACCTTTGTATTAGCTTCAAGTGTTCTCAAATTGTTGTTACCATCTTCAAAACCTCTTGGAACCTGTTCCAATGAGTTTATAACATCATAATCTCCCAAAAATGTCTACTTTTTTGTTGTATTTGGACTCTGGATGCTCTGGCAATGACCCCAAAACCTGTTGGCCCTAACCTTCAAAAATATTCAAATGTACTAAAACATTTTTAGATCACCTTTTCTACCTTTGCAACCTGCTTCATTGAGTTCCTAGCATGAAAATTAGCTAGGAATGACTTTTACTGAGCTCATTTTTGTCGAAAATTGAGTGAGTTATGACCAAAACCAACTTTGCCCCAATTTCTCCTCCAAAACTGGAGAAACAGCCAGTTAAGTTTCTAAATTTGGCATTCCCTCCAAGTTCGGCACTCCCTCCAAAAATTCCGCCAATTTAATTGTCGATATTAATTAACATACTTAGGATTAGTGGTTTATTAACATTAAGCCATACTTAAACATTAATTAAACGAGTTTATTTCTACTAGTTTTTCATTTAAACTGGCTCTTAGTGGCGCTCTTCTGGTCACATGGGGAGGGGGTTGGCCCCTTCCAACCCCCAACATTCGGGCGGTTACAATTCAAATAGATGCTAAAGATGGTATGGGTAATAACTACCCCATAGGAGAGATAGTCGAGCACGCATATGGCAGGCGAGAGGTCAGGGGTTTGAGCCACAACCCTGCCATATAATTTTGCTCTAAGTCATGAAGACCTCCATCGCTAAGGCTTTGTCCATCTGCCATTCTAGGTCCTCTGCCACATTGGTTAGTATGCCTCCAGATTTAGCTAACTCTGTCATGGTTGGTGGTTTAAAAACATTATATATTTATCTGAATAATACCACCACCAATAATAATTCGACCAACCTTAGTCCAAATTTGATATGACTTTTCATTCTACCTTCCAACCTGTCCTGCCATGGGGGGTATGTGGCATGCCACATGGACCTTCCCCATTGGCCACCATATAAAATAAAATTCCAATTTAATAAAATTTCACTTATACTTAGGAATAAAAAAAATTCACTTCCTAGTCATCATCGACGAATCTGGTGGTACCACTTGGTGCAGTGCCATTGGTTGTTTTTGGAGGATATTCCTGCAAATGCTGACTGTACCTGCCACATCAGCATTGTACCTATTCTGCTCATTTTTTTGCCTGTTTTGGAAAATGAATAACAGACAATAACTCAGTCATATGAACTCAGATTTTGATGAAACAAGTTGCGCCAAAATCATGGCGACGAACTCTATCCGATTGTTCAGGTTTGAAGCAATTTCGAGCACTTTTAATTTTTAGCAAAAACTTGAGCCTTAGATCATTCCTTCCCACTAGAAGCCTTTTAGATCCCAAAATATATTATCAATTATTTTCAAGTGAGGGTACAACTCCCTCACTTTTCTAATCTCCAACCATTTTTCCTTTGAAGGATTTTGCCCTTTGAGTCCAACTCTAAGGTATTCAACATTCACTCTTCTTGAAGTTCCGATTCTTCTGTCAAGTATGAGATCTTGCTAAATTTCATCAAGATATTTTGGCGAGAAATCATCTATTGATGGCAGTTGAACATGCTCTCCTTGATCATCAATCAAAGGAGGCTCAAAAAATCTCAAATTATCAACATTAATGAGAGAATAGATTTGCATATAAGGAGTAAAATCTAGCTTGAATGCATTTGTACCAATATTTTCCAGAATTTTAAATGGACCATAACAGATTGGTTTGAGCTTTTTACCTTCCCCTTTCAATATTTCTTTGCTTATGTACAACCAAACTTCATCTCCAACTTGAAATTTGTGATCAACCCCATGTTTGTCATGCCTTGCCTTGTAGTTGCTTTGACTCTTCTCAAGTTGCTCTTATACTGTGTGATGTACCAACTGAATTTTCTTAATGAACTTTCTTGCTTTATCTATGTCACTATGTCCATCTATAGCAACATATTTCTCAAAGATAAATTCCAATGGTGATCTTGGCAAGTAACCAAAACATGCCTCAAATGGCGATGTATTTGTGGAAGAATGTTTTTCCCAGTTGTATGCATGTTGTATGTAGTGTAACTGTTCATCCCACAACTTGGGATGCTTGTTGCAATAGCATCTTAGATGATGAATAATAGTCCTATTTACCACCTTTGTTTGACCATATATTTTTGGAAGAAATGTTGTACTGTTCTTCAACTTTGTATCCATCATGTCCCATAATTTTTACCAAAAATTCCCAACAAATTCATAATCTCGATCGCTTACAATAGAAGTAGGAAGACCAAAATGGATCCATACATTTTGAAAGAAAATATTAGCGATTTGTTCAATTGTAATAGTTTTCTTACATGCCATCAAAATACACATTTTTCTGAACCTATCTACCACAACATACCAATAATCATGACCTTTCCTTGACATGGGAAGGCCTCCTACAAAACCCATTGAGATGCTCTCCCAAAGATGAGAAGGAACTGGAAGTGGTGTGTACAAACCAAGCTTCCTATTTTTAGGCTTACTTGTTGCACATAAATAACATCCTCTAATAAAACAAGAAACACTTTCATTCATGCGTGGCCAATAAAAATACCTTTGCAGATGCGTTATTGTCTTGCCTACACCAAATTGTCCTGCAATCAATGATGTGTGCGCCTCTCTTATGATACTGTTTCTTTCTCCCTGTGGTATACATAACTTTACCAAGTGATACAACAAATTTTTATGCACATGATAATCTAACTCTTCACTTTGGTTTCCCTTACTCAAGTTCTCATACACATCTTGAAAATCACTATCATTCACATATTGTTCAATGTAACTTTCATGCATAATAGAATTGTGCTTGAGAATAATAGTTGAATTTACAATAGGCCTGGAGAGAATATCAACTACCTTATTGTAGATTCCTTTCTTTTACCTGATAACCAAGTGAAATTTTCGTAGAAAACCCATCCACCTGAAATGTCTTGATTTCTCCAATTTGGATAGTGATTGTAAATACTGCAATGGTTGATGGTCGATATGGATAATGGTCTCTTTTCCCATCAAGTAATGCTTCCATTTCTTTACACTTTGTACCAATGCATATAACTCTTTATCATATGTAGGATATTTAGTCACAACTCCATTAAAAGTTTCAGAATGAAATGAGATAGGCTTACCATGCTGCATGAACACTACTCCCATAACATAATCACTTGCATATGTTTGGATATCAAATGGTTTTCTTAGATCTGGAATTGCTAGTACCGGTGTTGAAACTATCTTTTGCTTTAAAGCATCAAATTATTTCTGCTGCAGATCTCCCCAGTGGAGAACTTTCTTTATGCTTGTCAATGCATGTAGCAGTGCTGCAATGGAAGAAAAATTAGCAATAAATTTCCTCCAATACTCTGCTTCCCCTAAAAAGATTCTTACGTAGGTAATTGTATTGGGCTTGGGCCAATTAAAAATGACCTCAACTTTGGAAGGATCAATATTCAATTCACCTCCTCCAACTATGTTTCCCAAATATACCAATGAAGTCTTTCCAAATTTGCACTTTGACATCTTAAGAAACAACTGCTCTTTTCTCAAAACATTAAGTACCTTGTTCACATGCATGACATGTTCTTCTCTTCATTTGTTGAATATGAGTATGTCAGCTAAGTAAAAAATGACAAAGTCATCTAGAAATGGTCTAAGTACATCATTCATCACTCTCATAAAGGTAGTTGGTGCATTTGTTAAGCCAAATGGCATAACTAACCACTCATACAACCCTTGTCTAGTCTTGAAAGCAGTTTTCCAAATGTCTTCTTCAACTATCCTAACTTGATGATAACCACTTCTCAAATCTAACTTAGTGAAATAATTTGCATGCTTTAACTGATCAAGAAAATCATCAATGCGTGGAAATGGGTAGTGATTCTTTACGGTGATTTTGTTCAGTGCACGGAAATAGACACATGCGCCAAGTACCGTCCTTCTTTGGAACCAAAACTATTGGAGAACCACATGGAAAATTAGATGGGCATATGATGCCTTTATTCAACAACTCTTTGATTTGCTTCTTGATTTCAAAATTTTCCATGATCGACATGCGATACATACCAATATTCAGAAGTGGAACATCCTGCTGCAGCTGAATCTCATGCTAAATTTCCCTCTTGGGTGGAAACCCCTTTGGTTCTTGAAACATCTCGCCATGCTGACTTACCACATAAAACAAATCATATTTCAATTTGTCATCACATCCTTCAAAATATTCATAGTTAACATCTTAATTTTTCTTGATCATAAGAAGCACAAATTTTTTACTTGCATTTAATAGCCTCTTCATTTGCCCTACATTAACTAAAGAGATATTCAGTTTCTTGTGATGATCTCTCACAATATACTCCACTCCATCTTTGATCAAATGATATTTTTTCTCATGACGGTAAAATACCGCTTTCCTGTCATACAAATATGGACTACCCAAGATAATCCCTGAAATATCAAGTGGTACAACATCTAACTCAACTTCATCAACAAAGTTTGTAGTAATAGCAAATATGAAAATACATTTCCTTTTCACCTGTAAATTTGCATTGTTAACTATCCAACCCAAAGGGTATGGCTTATGATGAGGTACATTTTTAAGGTTCAATTTTTTAACTAAGTCTTCTGAAATCAAGTTTGCTTGTGACCCTGTATAAAATAAGGCATCAATATTTGTATGATTAGAAATTACTCTAACATGGAATAATTCTATCCTTATATCCTCATTTTAAGTGTTATTATGACTGTTTGAGGTACTATAACTTTCAATCGCTTCCTTTCCTTTGTTAACCATGGTAGCTATATTGGTTTCACCTTCTGAATCATATCCAAGATCTTTTTGTGTGGTGGCAGTCGTCTTTTGTTTCCCTATGTTATTTGGTTTCTTTGGTCTTAGTTCGGGATGTAGTTTCCAAGTGTGAGCTTCATCATTCCCCTGTTTGGAACAATGTTTGCATGTTATTTTCTCCCCTTCTTTATTCACACTTGAATTCTTCTTTCCCTTCAATTTTCCTCCTTTCTCTTTTCCCCTACCCTTGAATGGCTTCTTCTTACTACCCTCTTCAGAAATATTTTTACCCCTTGCTTCAAGATGTGTGGCTTGCACACATACTTCATCTTAGTTATTTGGGTTAAACATGAGAATAATATGTTTTAAGTAGGAACGTATACCTCTTATATAGTTCAAGAGTGTGTCTTGTGAATTTAAGTCTACTCCAAGTAATAAAGCCCTTTTCCTAAACTCATGCGTATAATCTTGGACACTTTGACCTTTAAGCTATCTAAATTTTTGCCAATTCATTATTGCTTTCTGCATATAGGCTAATGGATAGAATTGTCTTTTAATGGAAGAAATGAATTCAACCCAAGTAATGGAAATGTTACCATGGATGTGCATTTCCTCTTGTGTATTTGACTCCCACCAAACTAATGCTGCTCCTTCTAGCCTTAATGAAGCCAATTGGATTTTAATATCATCTTCTTGCAAATTTTGAATTCTACAGTAAACATCTAATTGATGAATCCAATTATCTAGTTTTTTAGCATTAACTTCTCCATTATATGTAGGAAATTCAAATTTGATGTCCAACTTGAGTAACAAAGTCTTACCTTTTGGGATCTTGGAATGAGTATGGGTACGAGTTTTTGTAGTGGATTTTTAAGATGAAGATGATAATGAGGATGATGACGATGATGGTGGTGAAGAAGGAGTTGGTTTTCCACCACTAGCTTTTGAGCTCCTCTCTTCCTCCTTTTTACTGTTTGAAGATTCTTCTCTATGAGGGTGTTTTGAACCTTCTCCAGTTTCCTTTGCCATAAAAGCTTCATACATAAGTTTCGCCATCCTTTGAATTTGTTTGAACTCCTTCTTCACATCCTCTTCCTTAGAATATTCATGAGCTCCTTCATGGCCTGACATTTTCGCTGTTGATTCAAGCTCTATCTCTGCAACTTGTATGTCTTCAACCACTTTAGTCTCTTGTGCAATTAATTCCTCTTATGCTTCAAGTGTTGCCTTGAGTGGTCCTTTGGGTAAGGATGATGCTATCTTAGCCTTATTCCTTCTTGTCCTAACTTTTGGACTAGCTATTAGTAGCTTCCCTTCTCCTCTCTGCAATCTCAATCTTGTAAGCATCAGTAAATTTTCACTATTAAAAACTCTTCAAGTAAAAAGAGAAAGCAACCTTGTGCTCTGATACCAACTTGATCTGAAATTACTTGCTAGTTATTGTTGTGCGAGTTTCATTTCAGATATAAAATTTTCTTTGCATTTTTTTACCTATCCTTCATGAGTTTGCTTAAGAGCATGTGCTTGGAAAACAATGTAATTAGTGAAATTATGAGTTTTTCATAAGCTTAAAAAGCATAATTTTAAATGAAAGAAGAGAAGCACTAGTAAACACAACAAGCACATATAACAGAGCTTAACACAGAGAATTTTGATAAAGGATTTCACCCCTACTGAGCTACATCTCCTTGGTTCAAATTTATAGTGTGACATTTGTATTAGCTTCAAGTGTGCTCAAATTGTTGTTACAATCTTCAGAACCTCTTGGAACATGTTCCAATGAGTTTATAACATCATAATCTCCCAAAAATGACTATTTTTTTGTTGTATTTGGACTCTGGATGCCTTGGAAATATCCCCAAAACCTATTGGCCCTGGCCTTCAAAAAAATTAAAATGTACTAAAACACCTGTAGATCACCTTTTATGCCTCTACAACCTACTTCATTGAGTTCCTAACATGCAAATTAGCCAGGAATGAATTTTACTGAGCTCAATTTGGTCAAAAATTGAGTGAGTCATGACCAAAACCAACTTTTCCCCAACTTCTCCTTCAAAACTGGAGAAACTACCAGTTAAGTTTCTAAATTTGGCATTCCCGCCAATTTTGGCACTGCCTCCAAAAATTCCGCCAGTTTAATTGTCGGGATTAATTAACATAAGCAGGATTGGCAGTGGATAATATAGGATTAAAGTTTAATCATGCTTTACGCGCTAATGAAATATTAACGTCATTAAGCCACACTTAAACATTAATTAAATGAGTTTATTTCCATCAGTTTTTCGTTTGAACTGGCTCTCAGTGGCACTCTTCTGGTCACATGGGGAGTGGGTTGGCCTGCGGGGCTGGCCCCCTCCAACCCCCAATGGTCGGGCGGTTACAATTCAAATAGATGCGGAAGATGGTATGGGTAAGAACTACCCTGTAGGAGAGATGGTCGAGCGTGCATATGGTAGGTGGCAGGTCAGGGGTTCGAGCCCCGACCCCGCCATATAATTTTTCTCTAAGTCATGAAGACCTCCACCTCTAATTTTTTCCATCCATTCTAGGTCCTCTGCCACATTGGTTAGTATGCCTCCAAATTTAGCTAACTCCGTCGTGGTTGGTGGCTTAAAAACATATATATATATATATATATATATATATATATATATATATATATATATATATATATATATATATATATATATATATATATGTATATATATATATATATATATATATGTATATATATATATATATGTATATATATGTATATATATATATATATATGTGTATATCTATATGTATATATATATGTATATATATATGTATATATATATATATATATATATATATATATATATATATATATATATATATATATATATATATATATATATATATATATATATATATATATATATATATATGTATATATATATATATGTATATATATATATATATATATATATATATATATATATATATATATATATATATATATATATGTATATATATATATATATATATATATATATATATATATATATATATATATATATATATATATATATGTATATATATATCCGACTACTACCACCAACTATTAGATGCAATCCATGATCAACTAGTCAAATTCCCAGAAGAAGGAGTATTTAAATACTCTTTATTTTTGTTCCATTTGTTCCTATATTTCCAATCAGAAAGGTTTGCAGTTAGCCTCAAAAAACTGGACATAGAGGGTAACCCCCAATCTGTAGTCTTTTGGACATCCTTGATCAGAAAGGATTTCATAGAATTCAACTATAAAGACTTCATTGATTCATTTGTTTATCCGGTTGTTAATATGCTAAGCAGTAGCATTAACCCTAGAATGAGTGAAGAGATAAAGAAGGTGTTACAATTGTCATATCAAAGTAAATTAGGAGAGTGGTATTTATACCAGAATCATACAGAAATTAGGGTGTACAGAAGCCATCTTACTGCATACAAACTTCCCAAATACCTCCCAATGAGGTTATTTGCATTAGAATACATAAGACAAGTCTTGAACTCAGATGAAGTCAATTTCATTTCAACAAAGAATAAAAATCAATTCAAGATTAAGAAACAACTAGGTCCTTTTATTTGCAATAATAGGAATTTTGGTCAGCAAGCATATAAGTGCTTACAATATTTTAAATTCAGTAGCAGTTTCAAATGGAAATATGACCCCTTGGGTGTCATAAGTAAGTTAAGAGTCAAATTCAAACTAACCCCTTTTATTCATGAGTCAAAGCCTGAGGTTGAAAATTATTCCAACCAGTCAGAGTGGTTGGAAAATACTTTACAATAGGTGGAGAAGCAAGTTGATACTAGTTCCATCCTGCTTACTCCAGCCCCACAGGATAGGAATTCAAATAGGGCAAGAGAGGAAGGCTCTTATTCTACAAAGAATACTTCTGATACAAAATTCAAGCTCATGTATAGGCAGAAGGCAAAACTAAATCCAGTGATAGAATAGGAATAAATAGTTGATACAGTTGAAATCATTGATATAGATATAGTGGTCAGAGATGATTCACCTCCAACAGTTTTAGAAGAAACAAAACTGCCATCAACCTCCAGTGCACAAATCATTCAGAAACAACATAGTGCAGAGGTTTCATCATCAAGCAAACGAGTGGATAAAGAGAAATACATAATGGAAAAATACAAAGAAATCAAAATCAATAATGAAGCATTGAAAGCTGTAACTTATGAACAGTATTGGAAACAAACTCTTAGTGACCAAAACAGATTACTTTCAGATTTTGATTACAAAACTAGAAATATGCAAATGACATTTTTAGAGCCAACAATGCAGGCTCCAAAATCATCAACTGATTACAAGAAAACAACCTTTGAAGTTCTTGCTAAAGATGTGCATCACATAGATCAAAATGTGTTTCATAAAAAAGCATGAGAAATGATCTATTCCACTATCACACACAAGGATTTAAGTGTACAAAAGTTACATAATTCTCTAGAAAATATAATGACATAGTTAAAAATAGAGAAAGCTTCTTCACAAGCAAAGGATAACAGGATAAAATCACTTGAATATTTGGTAATGGAGGTTGGATATGATCCAAAGAATATCAAATCAGCAGAAGAGCTTATCAAGAAGAAGAATGAAAACATAGCCGCATTGAATAAAAAACTAAAGTTACCAACAACAGAGCATCCACAAACTAAAGAAGTTTTGGAAAATGAAAATCAGAAGGATGAAATGATGAATCTCATCATTCAATTAAGAGCTCAACTGAAAGAGATGGAAAATTAAATGAACAAATTAGTGTAGGAAAATCAAGGTAGCATTGAAGCAGTTCCCATTACTGCCATCCCTATAGCCTCCACATCAGCTCCATTAGCTACATCAGTACCATTACCTACAACAGTCCCAACTACTACAACAACTCCAATAAAGTTCCATCAACTACACCAGCTACTACATCAGCAACAGCATCATCAGTGCCAAAAGGCCATCCCAATGATGAGGCAAGTAAATTTATTAAAGAAATGCAGGATATGTCAATACAAACTACTAATATCAACAGACTCAAAGAACAAGTGAAAAATCTAGAAGATGAAAATAAATTGGCTCAAATAATGCATAAAAATTAAACACAGAAATCCAACATATTGAATGACAGGATCCAAAAATTAGAAAAGGAATTGACATTAGTAGAGCCTTTAGCCCAAGCAAAGAAAAAACTATGGGCCAATATCATTAACTATGTTAATGATATTTTTCCTTTTATACAAGTAATATTTGAGCAGAAAGATTTGATAAAGGAAGCAGGTAATGCAATTCATAAAGTCAAAGAAGATCTCGGGAAGAAACCAAAGGAAGCCACTGAGATTATAAAGTTCCTAAATTCTAAAAACAAGCAGGAATTAGAAGAACTTAGGATAATTGGTAGAATAAAAACCATATTAGAGGTGAAGAAAGTGATTTCCAAGAGAAATTTGATGGCACAGCTTGAGGACAAGTGTCAAAATATGGAGCTTGTTGTGAACAAATTCATGAACAACTTTGATGTTTTGAGACAAAAAGGATTGCCTAATCCATTAGTAATCAATGATAGACTAATGAGGCATGAAGATATGATAAAAATATCAGGGAAGTAGCTAAAAAAAATTCCAATTATTCCTCATTGAAAGGAATCTCTAAAGGCAAAGTACTCTTTCAAATATTTGAAAATCTCTTTTACCTCCAGCATGAGGTAAATAATTTTTTTGTAAACAAGCCTACATTTACCAATTATACTGAGGCAGATGAGACTTACAGGAGGATGGTAAAAATCAAACTTCCAGATGAAGAAGTTTGGGAAAAATGGTGTGATTTACTGTGACAGGTAAACGTGAAAACAGGTAAAAGAGAGGCAAGTTAAAGAGCAAACAGAGTAGACAGATAAATCAAAGACAGGTTAAAGAGAAGTCAGATAAAAGACAGAGTTAAAGAAAAGTCAGATGACAAGAAGCCTGAAAGAGAAGCCAGCGTGAAAGACTACATATATCAAAGAAACAAACAACAAATCAATAAAACAGGGACAGCTTGCATTCAATGAATAGGTGTCTCTATCTTCTTGCATGAAGATATTTATTTTCCTTAATTAAATCCTAATCATTTGATAGGATATTTTGTATTAAGTTTTGTATAAATACTTCATCAATTTGAAGTATTGAGGGTGGATTCCTGAATATTTTTATAGTTGAATTGATCTACTACCTGAGGTTTTATTGTACCATTTACAAGTTGACATACAAGACAAGTAATAAAGGAATTTATTTACAGAAGCATATTTCAATTTTTCATGTTATTTTCTTAAGTATTCCATAAACTTTCATGTTTTCTAAATTTAAATGTTATAATAGGAATTTTATTGAATAATTTGTTTAAATACACTGTTCTGAACTGTTATTCATTTTTATGTTTTCTTTTGATGTCTGGTTTAGAGAACCCATAATTTCTCTCTTATACCGATTGACCTCTTCACCTTCCTTCATTATCTGGTTTAAGGAATCCTTAACTGCTCCTTGATCCGGATTGAAAACACTTAACCATTCAGCCTTTAAGATCTGATTTTGCTCAGCTACCCTGCCTTGTAACACTTCTTTTAGAACTTGATTCTATTATGTTTTCTTGATATATTGAATCCATAGCTCAATGGAAAATAGAAAGGCACCTATCCATCTAAATCAATAATTCCACCAACAAATCAAAATCAAACCAAATCAATCTTACATAACTAGCCTAAAATCAATTAAAACAACAAAAATAAATCATTAAGAGAGAGACCTCTCTGAGCATTAGGAAGGCTAGATCTTAATCTCCAAAAGTGGTTGATAGTTACCTCTAATATTTCTTTAAACACACATAAAAACCCTTGGAAATTTTGGAGTAATAACATATTGGCGACCATTCTGGGGAAATCAGTCCCTAGTTTAAACAAATTTTAAAAGAAACAATTCTTTTCATTTTTTTGAATTGAGATTTGAAAGGGTTGTTAAAATTTATCATTAAAAGTTAAAATTATGGCTTCTAAAAGAACTTATTATACCAAGGCTCGTCCTGATCCACAACCTGCTATAATTGTTGATGATCCTGACAAAATTTTAATAAAACCTAAAAAAGTAGAAAGTCTAGGAAGTAGTAGTCAATTAATCAAAGAAAATTCACTTCCTAAAGAATTATCAAGCATACAGGATATTCAATTTGATTTATCATTTGAACATTATTTATTTAGAACTAAATATGAAAATTCAATCTATGATATTGTAATAGACCCTAATTTTATTCAATTTATTAAAGAAAAGAAGGAAACTATACAACTTGACTTAGATCAACAGGTTCTAGAGACTTTTGATAAACTTGATATTTTGACCTCAAATTTGATTAAGGATATAGACGAAGCCTATTTTCAACAGTCTGTTGAATTAGTTTCCCTAACTACTGCTACCCCTAAGCATTCTACCATTCCTTCTGAAATTGTAAATACAATTTTATTTAATACCACCTCATCTATAATATCCACCACAGTTCATTCCACAGAACCATTCATCCCCAAACTTCCACTTCAACCTAAAGTATTATTCTCATCTTCAAGTATTCCAAGTACATCCTCAAGTGTTCCAAGTACATATTCTAGTATTCCAAACACTTCAAGTTCATCTCCAAGAACTTCAAGCTCATCTCCAAGCACCACTACTTTACCTCCTAGTCAAGCTAGCATCTTAGCCATAACAACCAGATATGCCCCTTTCGCCTTACAGGCCCCTTTACATGACATGCCACAGGATTACCAGAGTAAAAAATTTCAGTTTTATGGTATTGGTCAATATACTACTCAACAACATGTAAATAAAATGACTGATTATTTTGAATTACATGAAGTTGATGAGGATGATGTTCAAATGAGATTATTTGCACAAACACTAGCAGGAGATGTTAAGAAATGGTTTAAATCTTGACCTATTGGTCATATTGCTGATTTAGTTATTTTCCATAGATTGTTTATTAATAGATAGGAAAGAAAGAAAAACCCTTTACAAATATTATCTGAATATGAGAACATTAAAAGAGCTCCTAATGAATCTGTTCAGGATTATTGTATTAGGTTTAACACCATATATAATGCAATCACTGCAAATATCAAACCTCCACCAAACTTGGCCCTTATCATATTTCTATATGGTTTTGACACTGATATTACCTATCAATTGAGAGAAAGAAACCCTCAAACCTTAGAACATATGAAAATACATGTAGTTAGTGTAGAAGCTAACTTATTAGCTAAAAGAGCTAGGATGAGGAATGAAAGAAGAGTGACCATTATGGAAGAACCATCCACTTCAGACATTAAGATAGATAGTTTAGCTAAAATTATGGAAAGACTAATGGATAGATTAGAAAACATGGAAAAAAAACATCAGTGGGAAAATCAACAAGGTCCCCAAATTATAAACCCCAAATTTAGGAAAAATCCTAATATTGGTATATGAAGAGAAGTAGCACATGATCAATAGATTAGACCACCTTTCCAAGAAAAATATGCTGAGATTTCACAAGAAAATGACAAAGACCAGGACACCCAAATAAACTTGATGGTAATAAACGATGAAAATACTATTTTTCTTACCCAAGAAGAATAAGAATTATACATGTTACAACTTTTACAGTTAGAATATGGAGAGTCCTTTGACTATAAAACAAGGATATGAATCTACTATCTATGAATTTCATAAACAGTATAGCCCTAAAAGAAAAAAGAACACAAAAGCCCCTACTAAGAAATCAGTTCAAACCCAAACCAAGAAAACAGTAGAAGCTCCTATGACCAAAGTTCTACAAATTCTCCCTAGAGAAACTCAGAAAAATTCTAGCCCAAAGATTGTAGACATCGCATCTGCTGCTACTCAAACATCAACTGCTGGTAAATTTTCAACTACTACTCAAATTGTTCCATATAAGAAAATTGAAAGTAAAACAGTGGAAACACAAACTGAAATACCAACTGTTGATAAAAAAGAAAAAAAACACCCAAACTACAATTGGTAAAGAGGAAATAATTCAGTTAGGAAAAAATCAAATACCATGCAATATTCAAATGGAGATAGCCAAATTGAAAATACCAGTTCCTTTAACAAAGCTGGTGAAAAATGATTCATACAAAGCCCAAATCACTGAAACATTGAACATAGGTGAAGGAGAAGATGTTGTTAACCTCAATGATGATCAACCAGAGTTATTATTTGGTCCTGAGGTAAATGGGAAACGTCAAAAAGGGGGTGTCACTCCATTCTACACTAGCTTGAGCATTCATGATAAAATCTTACACAATGCTATGTTAGATTTAGGAGCATCCCATAACTTAATGCCTTAG
This sequence comes from Pinus albicaulis, assembly GCA_034641835.2. Taxonomy (NCBI): domain Eukaryota; kingdom Viridiplantae; phylum Streptophyta; class Pinopsida; order Pinales; family Pinaceae; genus Pinus; species Pinus albicaulis. Next base: position 611,589,330 of record CM076569.1, read on the forward strand.
GCAGTCATGGAAAAATTGGACTTAGACATCACCAAACTATACAAAGACATGTTTTCCTTTTATTCTAGTCAAGTTAAATTCCTTGGCCTGATAAAAGACTTGTGCATAACTCTAGTCTAGTGTCCAGCAAATAGTATTGTCATGGATATTGTAGTTGCTGATATCCCTCCAAAAAATGGAATGTTATTATCTTACTCATGGGGAGAAAAATTACAAGGATCACTACAATTAGATATGTCATATGCTACCATTTCTGTATTTGGTCAGCAAAGAAATCTTTATAGAAAAACTCTGATGGAATAAATGGTCAATAGTGCAGAAAAACCATAGAATTATCCTATCTATTCCCTGCATTCTGATATGGACTCTTTTATTCTATGTAATTCAGACATTAGCAAAGACAAAATCACAGTTGTAGAACATAAATGTAAATAAATTGACAGTGACAATATAACTCATGAGTCTATGTGGCATTTAGATTTCAATGGTTTTGTAAATAGATTAGGAGCAGGAGCTGGAGTATGATTTATAACTTATAAAATGATCATTCAGAAGGACATGCTTTCAGGTTAAATTTCAAATGCACTAATAACATGGCAGAGTATGAAGCATTAGTGTTAGGATTGCAAACTGTATGAAAACTTGGATCCAAAAGAGTTTATGTCATGGGAGACTCATAACTTATCATAAAACAAATTAAAGGAGAGTATCTTGTGAATAATCCTAGACTTATCCAATCCAGAGAAACCATACTAGACTTGATAAATTGTTTTCTTGAAACTGATTTTTTTTTTATTCCAAGAAAGAATAATATGTAGGCACATAGTTTGGCTACTTTTTCCAGCACATGCAGGTTACCTTTTCAGCCAAAATCATGAGTACACTAATGAGGTAAGACATAGGCCAACTATACCTGATAATTTGAAATATTGGCAAATATTTTCACAAGACTCTCAAATCTATAATTTCATGAATTCTGAGGGAGAGTTTCAAAACTTTAATACTGACACTGACTGTACATTAGATTATACAATAAATAGCGAGATAGATGTAAATGATGTAGATAAAACTGAACCAACTAAATTCACTAAAGTAGAAATAGAAAAATTAGAAACAGTAGAAATAGAGGAATCAGCCAATGATGAATTAGAAATTTTAAATCTTAAAGACAATATTTTTCCTAAGGGATTAGCCCCATTAGAAGATCTTTTTGACTCAAATGATGTAGCTAGAAAACCTAAAATGGAGCCTTTAAAGTCAGATATAGAAGAATGCAACATAGGAACAAAACAAAATCCTAAACTTGTCAAGATATCCAAAGCATTACCTCCAGCTGGAAAGTTGAAGTACATTAGTTTGTTTATATAATTCCAAGATATCTTTGCATGGAGTTATGAAGACATTAAGTCTTATGATACCAGCATTATCCAGCTTAAAATACCAATAAAATAAAATCAAAAGCCCTTTAAACAAAATCTTAGGAGAATTAACCATGTTCTTATGCCATTGATAGAGAAAGAAGTTAAAAGGATGTATGAGGCTCAAATCATAGCACCCATTAGATATTCTGATTAGGTCTGTAATTTAGTCCCCACTAGGAAGAAAACAGGAGAAATCAGACTCTATGTTGATTTCAGAAACTTAAAAAAAGTCTCATTAAAGGATAACTATCCCCTCCATAAAATGGACCATATTCTACAGAGGGTAGTAGGGTCATCCATAATTTCATTACTTGATGGATTCTCTGGATACAACCAAATATTAGTCTATCCTGAAGATCAAGCAAATATTACATTTACCACTCCTTGGGGAACTTTCATGTACATGAAAATGCCCTTTGGACTGATGAATGTTGGAGCTACATTCCAAAGAGCTATGGATATATCTTTTGCAAAGGAAATCCATGACTTTTTAGTCATTTATCTATATGATATCACAATATTTTCCAAAATAGATAATGAACATCTAGATCATTTGAGAAGAGTTTTTATTAAATGTAGAAAATTTGGCATTTCCTAGAATCCTAAAAAGACACTTTTTGGATTAGAAGAAGGTAAAATCCTGGGACACATTATTTCAAAAGAAGGCATTAGAATTGATCCAGCTAGAATAGAAGCAATCTTAAACATCAGTCATCCTAGAAACATTCGAGAATTACAGATATTTCTACGAAAAATAAATTTTCTTAGAAGATTCATCTCTAACTTAGCAGAACTACTTAGGAATTTGAACAACATGTTAAAGAAAGATTCAACACTTAAGTGGACAGTAGAGGCTAAGCAGTCTTTTGAAGTAGTAAAAGAAGCACTTACTAAAACACCTGTCCTCATAAGTCCTAATTTCAAAAAATATTTCATAATTTTTTCATTTGCTTCAGAACACACCATTGCAGCACTCTTGTTGCAAAATAATGATGAAGGTTATGAACATCCCATTGATTTTTTCAGTAAAACCTTAAGAGATGCAACACTAAAGTACAATATTATGGAAAACAAGCACTTGCTTTAGTAAAAGCTATAAAATATTTCAGAGTATACATTCTATACTCTCACATAATTGCATATGTTACAAATTCAGTTGTAAAGGACATTTTAACTCAGAATGGGCCTGATGGAAAAAGAGGCAAATGGATTGCCACAATACTGGAATATGAAATTGAAATCAAGCCCACTAAATTGATTGAAGGCCAAGGTTTAGCCAAACTCATGGCTGAATCAAATTGTTAGGCCTTAGATATAAATTTCATTGCTTCCCTAAATGACCAAGAAGAGATGGCAACTCCACAAATCAGTGAAGATTTCATAGATTCACGCTAGTATGCAAACATTATATTTGTTTTACTCAACTTACAAGCTCATCCTAGTTTATACAGAACTAAAGGTAGATTCTTAAAAATGCAAGAAATGAAATATTTATCTTAGATAATGCTTTATTTTGTAAATATCGTGGTGGCATCATATTGAATTTTTTATTAAAAGATGAAGTTGACAAAGTAATGCAGGAGATTGTGGAGGACACCTCTACTAGAAAACAACTGCTAATAAAATTTTGAGGGTAGGTTTTTATTGGCCCACTCTTTTTTCAGATGTCAGAAATTATGTGACCTCCTGTCACAAATGTTAGATATTTGAAGGAAAGAAGAAACTCTTACCATTACCCCTCAAACCTATTTCTATAGAAATTCCATTTCAATAATGGGGTTTAGATTTCATTGGTGAAATTCACCCACCCTCTTCAACCCAGCATGAATGGATATTGAAAACCATTGATTACTTTACCAAGTGGATAGAATCCATCCCTTCTAGACAAGCCACAGACTCTGTTATTATTTCATTTCTTGAGAACACCATCCTTTCTATATTTGGATGCCCACAAAAGCTCATTAATGATAATGTTGCTACCTTCAAATCTTAGAAAATGCTATATTTTTGTAACAGATGCCATATCTCCCTTGGCCATTCCACTACCTATTACCCTCAATGTAATGGACTTGTAGAATCCTCAAACAAAAGTGTAGTAAACATCATCAAAAAGTTGTTAGAAGACAACAAGAAAACCTGGAATAAAATGTTGGTTAATGCCCTATGGGCAGACAGACTAACTACCAAGAAATCTATTGGTACATCTCCCTATCAATTGGTATATGGGGTGGATGTTATTTTTCCATCCTCATTGGGAGTGCCAGTGATGAAAATGATTCAAGAGCTGCAAGTAGAACCAAATGACATCCAAAGGAGGATAAATCAAACAATTCATTTGCAGCAAACCAGGGAAGAAGTTTATATCAAATCAAAAGTGATTCAAGACAAAATCAAAAATATATTTGATAAGAAAACTAAAGCAGGTGATTTCTTCATAGGTAATAAAGTACTCAAATGGGATTCCAGAAGAGAAGAAAAAGGAAAACATGGGAAATTTGACTTTCTCTAGAAGGGCCCATACATCATTTATGGTTATAGAGGCAACAATGTATTTTTCTTGAAAGAGTTAGATGGAATAGATCTACTAGGTGGACCAGTCAATGGAATAATGTTGAAGCACTAATGTTTTCCAGATTAACCATTAGTTCCTTTGTTTTACTTTTCTCATTGTAAATATCATAGCAAATTTTAGATTGGATTGGATGATTATCTTCTAAAGTTGAAGCCTGAAGAGAAGGCCCTAAGCTTTAAAATATATAACATCATATGTTTGAATAAAGGAGATCATAGAAAGAAGTTCCAAGGAAAGAAAAGTCAAATTTTCAAGGCCACTGATCAGAAAGTTCTTGACATTTCACCAGGAAATTCCATCCCCAAGTGGAACCACTGTTAGGGTCCTATAATAATAGGGATCATAATTTTGAATTTTCTATGTTAAGTCTTGTAATATTGTACATACCTTTGATTTCTACAAATGTTTTCCATATTAAAAAATGAAAAAAGGGTATGTCCTAAAAAAAATCAAAGGACCAAAATAAAAGAAGATAAAAAAAGAATATAAAGTATGAACCCCACAAAAATAAACAAAAATAGATCCTGAAAGTGTTGCACATTCAAATGCAACTACTCTTAGTTTACTTTATGCAAATAAAATTGTGTGCATCTTGTCTATAATGCCACAATTCATGACGATTATACATTTAATCTTGATTATTCATGCTTTTAAATTTCGTTTCATGATAGTTAGTGAATAAATATCTGGCCAAAACATTTAATCTTGGCAGATCAATAGTTAGGTAGAAAATAAAAATGAACTCATCAGTTTAATCTGAGCCATTGGAAGATATAACATTAGAAATAAATTAGTTTCTTATCAAAATAAAATAAAAGGGGCATCAAGCTCAAATGCACCCAAAAAAGAAATAAAAAATGTTAGGGTAAATAAAGGGTAGGTAGATTACTATCGCAAGTAATGGAAAGAATCAATTGGTTCATCCCTTATCACTAATGTCTTTTTAACACATTCCCCTAACTAAAAACTCTATTTCCACTCTTGGAAATCATTTCCCCTTGTAAAAATCCCTTTCCTTTTGATAAATATCCCTTTCCCCTTCGTTTAACCCTTTCCCCTTCCTAAAACCCCTTTCCCTATTTAAAAACATGTTTCCTTTTGAAAATTCACTTCCCCTTTACTAACTCTGTTTTTTCAATAAAACATGAAAACCCCACTTTTTACATAGTTTTAAATACTTAAAATTTATCGGGCCCCACTTGAAAAACCCCTCCCCGATATCATTTTCAAACATATTCCTATTTTATTTCTAACATCTCGCCATTATATTTTCCAACCCCCTTTATATCATTTTAGCATATAGTTTATATTTCATTTAAATCCCCCCACAATATTAATTTCCCGGGTCCCACTTTAGTTTAACCCCGCACATATTACTCCCCAACCATTTTATATTAAAACCCTTCCACTTTGTATTCCCTAACCCATCTCATATTAATCCCCGACCAACCTTATATTAAACCCTTCGCATATATTTTTGCTGACCCCACCTCTCAGAATCCTCAACTAATTTCGCAACACACGTCAACCATCTGATTGGCACCACCCAGATCTAACCATTCCCGAACCCTTTTTCACTCCCCATTGTCCGATGTTTAAAACCAATGGGGGGGGGTGTGAAATGGGTGGTTTCAAACCCCTGCCCCTTTGCCATGCGACACTCCTACATTTTATCGCACCCCCCATCCTAAAACTGCTTAACTACACTTCGTGATGCGATAAATTTAAAAACCACTTCCGTGAATTGAAATGAAACCGACTACTGTTTGAAATCAAAACCCCGCGTCATATGATTAACTGCCTCTGGTTAAAACTAATAAAACTCGCCCGAAACCATTTTCCTACTATTTTTTGCGAAAGAGAAGCCAAATAATCCTTTGCAGACCAGAATTGAAGCTTGTTACTGCCAAAACCCCTTCCAAAGACAAAAAATTTGATTTTCTAGGTAATCCTAAGGTGCCCAAAACCATCAACTTATTAATTAATAATTGATAAATTAAATGAATCGATGGCCTCCCAGAGCATTATATCTATGAATCCTCTGCAACCACCTATGGTGGATGTTGACCACACCCCCTAGTTGATAAAGACTTCAAAATCAGTGATACAGTGACTAATTTCAGCCATTTGGATCTCCACTGCTAGAGTCATGACAAATTCATTGATCAGGTTGATGATATCCACATCTGGGACTCAAACCTACCCTAATAAATCTTCCCACATACCTTTCAATTTCCAGAACTCATTAGACTCTGCCAGATCAATTATTTGCCTAATGAAAGGGCTTTAGTTACCCCAAACCAAGAGATCCTTTTCATAGTCACTGCTCAATCCATCAATCAAATGTTGCAGATTCAACCAAAACCTGATGAAGTACCAATATCCATTGAAACCCTTACCGAACTCTACTTGAAGTTGGACTTTCCCAAAAGATTCCAAATATTCTAGACTTTCCTTCCTCCATCAGTAGAAACCCCCAAAAATAATCCTCCATATTCAGCTTCCATATTTTCAGAGAGTACCAGACAGATTGTTACAATGTTGTCATGTGTTTTAGGGTATTTCAATGATGAACATGTAGGTGCATCTATCCCTATCTTCTTATCCATATTTTTCCTAGGTCAACCTCTAGCTTCAACCTTCAATTTTTCCCAATACCTATCAGATGAAATCCACGATCAACTAATCAAATTACCAGAAGAAGGAGTATTTAAATACTCTTCGGTTTTTTTCCATTTGTTCCTATATTTCCAATTATAAAGGTTTGAAATTATCCTCCAAAAACTGCACACAGAGGGTAACCTCCAATCTGTTGTCTTTTGGACATCCTTGATCAGAAAGGATTCCAAACAATTCAGCTATAAAGACTTCAATGATTCATTTTTTTATCTAGTTGTTAATATTCCAAGCAGTAGCATTCAACCTAGAATTAGTGAAGAGATAAATAAGGTGTTACAATTGTCAATTCAAAGTAAAACATGAGACTGGTATTTATACCAGAATCATACATAAATTAGGTTGTATGGAAGCCAGCTTACTCCATACAAACTTCCCAAATACCTCCCAATGAGGTTATTTGCATTATAATACATAAGACAATTCCTGAACTCATATGAAGTCAATTTCCTTTCAAAAAATAAGAAAACTCAATTCAAGATTAAGAACCAGCTAGGTCCTTTTATTTGCAATAATAGGAATGTTGGTCAGCAAGCAGATAAGTGTTTACAAGATTTTAAATTCAGTAGCAGTTTCAAATGGTAATATGACCCCTTGGGTGTCTGTTGATGCGAAAATATGTTTGGCCAACAGTAAGGGATTTCCCAGGTGTAAAGTCCCAACTAGACTGTAAACCGTTTGTGATAGGGATCCCCTCTGGGGTGTGGGTCTGGCTACCGCTGAATACTCCTTTTCTCGGACACAAACAAGCCCTACAAACCTGTGAATGCATGATTATCCGGATGGTACAATACAAATGGTTGATGAGACCTTAATGAACATAAAACATTGTGCATAGCAAGATGAATTAAACAAACATGCAGCTAGGGAAAAGTTGTTAGCAACACATTATCAAGGTCGTGTTTTTAAGGAAAATCCATTCCAACCACAGAAGAAACAGTTCTTTATGGTTAGAGCGCCCTTCACTTCCTTAAGCGTTTTCTAGTGATGAGATAAATGTTAATAATAGAGTTTCTTAACATTTTCTATATGAACAACTTAACATCATTAAAAAAAATTAGTAAGTTGAATGTAGAAATGATATAAGCGGGAAACACGGGTGATTTAATAAAAAATATAACAGATGCATAAAGGAAAAATATTCACAATATTAACACATTAACTCCCATAGATCCAAGAGTGGAATCACAAAAAGTGCTTGCATTCATTCATAAAGGGTGCATTCAATGATATACAATCGCTACTCCTTTGGAGTGCTCGAAAAAAGGTCCTTTACAATTCCTGAAAGGGAGTATTTATAAAACAAAATTGACCCTTGGGTATCCTTGACTTTTCGCCTTCCCGACCATTGGTTTACTTTGCGACTTGAGGGAAATGCGACCTGCGACTTCGGCTGTGGCTGTGACCTGCGACCTGCTTTACTTGCTGCTATATGTGAATTTATCATGGAAGTAGTTGGGTGATAGCAAGGCTCAGGACATCTATCTGTTGCTGCTCTCTGAGGTAGCTCTGCCAAGCACGATAATCCGCAGCTACTGGAGAGACCTGAGGCATATATTCTCTTAGTCTATGAAGACATTCGAGGGCGTTTGGGATCAGAGTTTCCCTCTTGAATGTGATTTGATTTGATAAGGAGGCCAGTTTAGTATATATTCGAACCAGTGTCACAATGAATTGAACCATGTTTTCTCTCGACACCGGCAGGTCTTGTGAGGTGGCTGCTTGCCTTATGGGCTGTAAAATTGTTTGAATATCATTGGAGACTTCTTCCCATGTTTTCTCTTCTCCAAGTGCACCCAGAGAAGGGATGTGGTGTACCTCGGCCATTGAGTCAATGCCACTAATCAAATGTTCATATGCCAACATTACCTTCTCTAGATCCTTGATGAGCTTTTCCTTGGATTGTAACTTCATTCGAAACTGAAATTTGTCATTATGGATAGTAATCCAATCTCTTTTGGGAAATGTGGTCGGGGCTTGTGGATACCTGTTAGACCACTCCAATATCTTGTCCAATGCAATAAAGGCTTATTTCAGCTGCGTGTTCCTCCTTTTAGTTTCGGCCTGTGCCTTTAGTAGATGTGCTACAGTTTGTTTTATGGTAAACATTTGTTCATAGACCTACATCATGGAGGCCTCCAAAGTGACTAGCTCTCCCTGTATAATGATTGATATTTCATTAGCAGGCATGTCCCTGGCTTGAAATTGTATCACCTCTTCTTGCAGTGCCTTCTTTTCTTGCTCTGTTTCGGCCGTCTTGAGTTCAGATGCTTGCAGTCTGTTATGTAAGGACAATATCTCTCTACTCATCCTGCTAATGTTCTCTTCGGTAGCTACTGCAAAAGCGGTACCGACTGAGGCGATCATGACCGGGTTAGTCCTGGTGTCCAAGACTATGTCCTTTCCTTGAGTGACTGCGAGGGGCGATACAGGGTCCTGTGCCAAACATATTCTTTTCTCCTGCTTGATCCTATGTGTGAATTGATCATAGGTGAGTCTAGTGAGATTAAGCACTCCCTCATCTAGATCCTCGGAGGTCTCTAGTTCTGAGAGGATGAAACAGGAAGGAGTTTTCTGCGGTACCTCAATGGGTGGCAACTATGTTTGTCCCTCTGTTTCTGAGCGCAGTTTCTTACTCTCTTCGAATCTTGCTTTGTTTTGCTCTTCCTTTAATTGGCGCTTTGCTTCTATTTTTTCATGCTCTTCTTTCAACTGGCGCTCTGCTTCTGTCTTGTCCTGCTCTTCTTTCAGCTGGCACTCTGCTTCTGCTTTTTCTTGCTCTTCTTTCAACCGACGCTTTGCTTCTACTTTTTCTTCCTCCTCCTTCTTCCTCTGTTCCTCTTCTCTTTTCTTGCGGTTTTCCTTTGCCTGCTTCTTCTTTTTCTCTTCCTTCATCTACTTCTTTCATTTGTCCTCTTCTTCCCTTGCCCTTTCCTCAGCCTCCTTTTTAGCTTTGGCCTCCTCTTCTCTTGCCATCCTTTCGGCCTCTTTTTTAGCTTTGGCTTCCATTTCTCTTTTTTGGGTGGAAGGGTTAAGGCTTGTACCAGTCTTTGGTTTCTTAGATCTGGAGGATGAGGCTCCTCCTATTGCATTAGCTCTTTCCTCTAGAGTCTGGTTTTCTTATTCCTCCTAATCGCTTGATTCTGCTAGAGCTGTCTCTCTATCCTTGTTGTACATGTTCTTTATTTTGTCTTTAGCTCCATTTTAATTTGGCCCACTTGCAGTGTGCGAGAATGATTCTCTCAAGATCATATGTACGGTGTTCCAGGTGAGGTAGATGGAATCCCTTTATCTGTTTGGCTTCTGCTTCTACTTCTCTGAAGTCCTTTACCGTGTAGGCGCCGATGGTGAGTGGCAGGGTCGGCCATGGTTTCTTTTTACCGTTAGTGAGGACTTTGGAGAAATCACCTGACATATGATAAAAGGTTTCTTTTAGGAGAAGCTTGTCTGTAACGAAGTGAGGAAATGCATGGGGGGCCTTGAGTGACCCAAAAACTCAGAGGAGGGTGCTATTGGTGTTGGAAACTAGTGGGCCACTTGAGTTATTGTATCCATGGCTCGCTCAGACATACACGGGGGGTCTTGTCTGAACAGCTTCACGTAGAGGGCAAGGATGAAGCTACTTGCTATAGACTCCATGTCTTGCTTATATCTGAATCCCAAAACACCATTAGGTCTTTGTGAATTGGACCGCCATTCTCTGAGTTCCAATTATGCGACCACTCCTCAAAATGGCACCTGGCACACACTGCATCTAGGAGATAAGATGCCATGTAAAATTCCGAGGCATACCCTTCATCGAGTGCGAGAGCTGCAGATATGTTTTACTTGAGAGCCGTTATTATTATGTTGGCCCAGTTGAAATGGGTACTGTACATGGTGATGGCATACATTAGAGAGACCCAAGTGCCGTTAAAGAAGGTAGCGTCTGGGCGGCCATACATCCTGCATAGCATTGCGGCTACATGTTTGTAAACATTCCTGAGACCCGCTGTCGGATATTCTTGATCCTTCTTGAGCCAGAATTTTTCCGGGTCTTCCCACCATCATTTCAATGTTTCAGATATAGGAAGTACATGAGTAGTGGCCCATTCATCATTGAAGGCCTGCTCTCGGGTGGGAAGCACATAGTAGTACTCTGCATCTTGTCCCTTTAGGTTGGCGAAAGTCTTCCCGGCATGGTCCCGAATGACCCAGATCTTGGGGTCGACTCTCCGTAGGATCCATTAAATTAGCTCGACGCATGGGAACACTGGGGGGTGGGCCCCTGCGTAGTGAAATTTTGATCATCTAACTTGAATATATATCTTCCTGTCAGGGAGGTCTTCTAGAAATTCAGCCTAAGTAAATTCTTTATAGATCTAGTACCAGCTCATACTATCCCCCTTATCGAAGATGTAGGCTGTGTCTCCATAGATGGGGGGAAGAACAACAGGTCTTTCCTCCTCCAAGATTTCTATCTCAGGGATTTTGTTCCTCTTGCAGATTGCTGGCAGCCCCATGTCACTTAATGCTGACGAAATGGACACACACTCTAGCTCAGCTTCAATATCCCCTGGCATGTTCATAAAACAATCCCACGATAAGATAGATGCCATTAATTTTAAGTAAGTGGGCTATTTCTATATCTGCTTAGTAATTTCCAAGGAGGTGGGTTAACCTGTGACTTGGCGACCTTGTGATTGGGTCGCGAGGTTGTTAGGTCACATTGGTTTAAAACTTTGACAGAAGGGCGACTTCATGACCTGGCGACCTGCGACTAGTTCGCGAGATTGATGGGTCACTGGGTCGCGTTGGGTGGAAATTTCGCAGACGTGTGACCTAGCGACTTAGCGATTCGCGACTAGGTCGCAAGGTCGTTGAGTCACTGGGTCGTGTTACTCCATATTCTCGTGAAATGCGACCTGGTGTTTCTGTGACTTTCCGATGAGGTCGCAAGGTTGCAGGGTCACATGGTCGTGAGGTCACTCTAGGGCTTTGCGGACGCGCAGCGGAACAATTCTTAGGAAAACACAAGGGGTCCACAAAATTTTCATGCAAGGTTGCAAGAGCCTTCATAGGTGAGTTAGGCAAGGCCTCACGAAGGGGGGAAGGGGTAGGAAAGCTTAGCACAAGATTCGAAGAAAATCAAGGGAGGGGAGGCTTGTAGAAGGATTGCTACAGTGTTAGGTCAAGGTCCTAAAGGGTTAAAATAGGATAGGTTTAGGAAAAAATAGTAACAGCTATCCTAGAAAAGAAACAGCAGGAGGATCAGGCACTTACCCGGGAAAATCGTGCTCCAGTTGGCTTGTCAAAGGCATTTTTTTCTTTCTGTTGTGCAGGTCAAATGTGACCTATGAAACCCTTCTATAGATAAAGGGGTCGCACATGTGGGAAATTAATGAGGGTTGAAAGGTCGTAGATGAGCTACGTTAGTGATATTTGAGACCTTGCGACCCTGTGACCTTGTGACCTAAGGGGCCGCGGAGCCGCAGGGTCGTGAGATCGGTAATGTTTGGTTTTTGACTGATGTGCGACCCAGCGACTTAGCGACCCTACAAAGTCGCAAGGTCGTGGGGTCGCAACTTAGGGAATTTAACAATATTTGTGACTCAGTGACCCGAGGTTTAGAAAAGGTGGATTTTAGGTCAGATTTCTCTTTTCACAAGTAATAGGGGCTCAAAAATTGAAAGAGAGAAAAATTTTGGAGGGTGTTGTAGCAGCTACAACAAATGGAGATTTGATGGTAGAACCTAGGATCTTTGCTGGTGCTTCATCGAATGAAGGGTGGGACTGAGCCTGCTGATCCTTCTATTTCATGGGTCCCACTACTTTTGTCCTTGGACCTTGCGTGTATGCTCCACCTATCTTCATGTCCCAGGGAGTGGGCGTATCACAATCCATTCCAGTTGATTGGACGGGAAAGGTTGGATCCTTCCTCAGATATTTCCATGATCCTGTACAATTATTTTGTCCTCATTGTGTTGCTCCACTTCCAGTGAACCTAATGGTCTCGGTGGAGTCACTGCCTAGGAGTCATGGACGTTGCTCCGCTGCTAGCGAGCCTGGTCAGTACCCCGACGGAGTCGTCACATCGCCTCTCTGCACAGGAAGCCTTTCTCGATCTTTTACCCTTATTCATGTGCTAGTTTTCACTCATTTAAAATGTGCTTGGGGCACTTATTTGACTGTGCTCAAGGCACTTATTTAATGGTGGCAATTTTTCCTAGGGTGGATGAGGGATCTCGACTTATTTTGCATGCAAGAGAGGTTGTTCTTAGTCTATATGAGGAATTTTTTTTAGTTTTTCCGGATGTCCTTTTGTCTCCTTTGGTTAGCTCTGTCCCTTTTCCATTTAGTGACCGAACACACCAAGACTTTCTTTTGCATCGCAATTCCCCAGGCCAGTGTGCTAGGCAGGTTACCTGTGCTTGGTTCTTTGGTCTTAGCTGTGTTTTCCCCACTGAATTCATATCACAGGCAAGCTAGTGTCCCTTTTGAGTTTCAAGGGTGTTTCTTCACCAGCATAGATTCTGAAAAATCATTGAAAATTTCATAACCTCTACATCCCTCCAAATTTGGGATGCTACAGGGGATAGCGTAAATGGGAGCCTGCTGGGAACAAGTGATTTATTAAAAACAAAGAAGAAGATGAGAACAAAGGAAAAAAGTAACACAAAAGGAAACAAAACAAAATAAAAAAAGACATATGGTACAGGGTATGATGACGGTCCCTCAGGGCTATCAGGTGAAGTAGTGTTTAAGGTCATGCCCGTTTACCAGGAGGACCTCAACTCTTCCCTCAAGGGTCTGTAGCCTGTAGGTGTGGGAGCCAATTTTTTCTTTAATCTGGAAGGGACTTGTCCACAGGGCCTGGAATTTGGAGTGCTTTCCTTTATCCTCATGAGCTTTGTCCCACTTGAGGACTAGGTCACCTACTTCAAAAGATTTTTTTCTGGAAGACTTCTTGTCAAACCATCATTTTATTCGACTTTGGTGGATGGCGAATTTTTCCTGGGTTTTTAGCCTTTCCTCCTCTAGCTTCAATAATGTGTCTATTTGGGCTTGCAATGCAGGGCAAGGGGTTCCATGAGTCTCTTGGGATAACTGAAGGGCTGGGAGAGATAAGTTGGGAGGAATAATAACTTCTTTGCCGTACACAAGGAAAAAAGGGGAGGTCCCCAAGGATGGCTTGGGTGTGACTCGATCGGCCCATAGGGAATTATGGAGGGCGTTATCACAATTCTGTTGGGACAAAAAATTATTTTTGATGATGCGGATGAGGTTCTTGTTAGTTGACTCGGCTAACCCATTTCCTTGGGGGTAATAATTGGCAGAATGTTTCAACACTATACTGTTTTCTAGAGCAAAATCATATAATTTCAACGATGAAAAGTATGTTGCATTATCAAAAACAAGGGAGGTTGGAACACCAAACTTGATCATGATGCATTGGGTGATGAAGGCTATTACCTCTTGATCATTGAATTGATGCAACGGTATTGCTTCAACCCACCTTGTGAAGTAGTTAGTTGCAGTGAGGATGTACCTATGTTGCTTGGAAGAGTGCAAAAATATTTCCCCAATCACGTCCAACCCCCACTTCTGAAATGGTTCTTCCACTGTGACAGACTGTAACGGGGCAGAAGGTCGTATATCTCTATTTGCGAACTTTTGGCATTGTTGGCATTTTCGAACATATGAGTGTGCATCTTTGAACATAGTAGGCCAATAGAAACCGACACACATGATCTTGTGAGTAGTGGTATTCCCCGCATAGTGTCCACCTGTTGGACCATCATGGAGTTACACCAAAAATTTCTGTGCCTCATCATACTCCAAACAACGTAGTGGGACACCACTGTGGTGCTTGCGAAACAACTTACCCTGCACTAGCTGGTAGGATACAACTTTCAATATTAGTGCACGTTTCTGCTGAGTGGTTAAAGTGGGGCCCATGGTACCATGTTTTAGATATTGCTAGAGATCTACGTACCATGAGGAGGTACCCTGCCAGGATGTGCTATCAACTTGATAAATGTCGATCTCATGTTCCCAATTCTCTTCTTCACTGCTTTGTGAGTCTGTTGCCTCTGCGACCATCCGACATAATCCTTCGTCCTTTATAGTGTGTGCTGGCTTAAATTTCAGGTCATATTCTTGGAGGCATGTCATCCAGTTGCCTCGTCTCTCACCCAACTCCTGCTATACGAATAGTGAGTGAACATCTGGGTGAGGCACGAAGACTGTGACATGATTCTTCAAAATATATGGCTTGAAGTGTTTAACTGCTTTGTATATCGCGTAAGCTTGTTTTTCAATATCAAGATAATTTAGCTTGACACCTTGTAACCCAGTGCTCATAAATGATATAGGCTGCCCATCATTGTTGTCATATTTCTGAGTCAGGATGTCAACCAAAGATGAATCTGAGGCAAAGGTATACAAGATAAAGACTTTGTTGAAATCCGGACTATGAAGAGTGGGTGCTTCCGTGATGGCTCATTTGATGTTATCGAACGCTTCTTTCTAATCATGCCTTGTAATGGTTTTATGATTTGGGTGAAATACGATGTAAATTTTCGAACGAAGTTGATTTTGCCGAGGAAAGACTGCATAGCTTTCTTACCACTTGGGGATGTATTTGAGCGATGAATTTTGTACATTCTGGATCCACCACTATGCCGTCTCGAGTTATTATGTGCCCCAACAATTTTCCTTCAACAACGACGAAAATTCTCTTCTTCGGGTTCAATGAGATCCCGTATTTCCAACACCTTTCATAAACCTGCTTGAGGTGGTGTAGGTGGCCAGATCTGTGCTTTGAAAACACAGTGAGGTCATCAAGGTATAATACCACGCTTTTCCCAATGAGTCCTCGGAAGGCGATGTCCATAGCTCTTTGGAAGGTGGTGTAAGCATTAATCAGGCCAAAGGGCATGCGCCTGAATGCGAATGTTCCCCATTTAGTTCTGAACGTGGTTTTGAGCCGATCGGGCTCAACCACTATTACTTGATTATACCCTGAAAACCCATCTAACAGACAGAACATTTCCAACCCTGATACAGCTTGAAGGATTTTCTCCATGGGAGGGACCGGATAGTTATCCTTGTCGGAAGCTTTGTTTAAATTCTAGAAGTCTACGCACAAATGGATTTCGCTGGATTTCTTGCGAACAGGGACCAAGTTTGACACCCAGGTCGAATGTCTAAATTTGAAAATTATCTACGCATCCAAGAGCTTCTTTAGTTCCTTCTGGATCATCGGTTCTAAGGCGGGGTGCACTTTTCTCAATTTTTGTTGGAAAGGCTTCACTCCTTCCTTTATGGGTATGACGTGCTGGATGATACATGCATCATAAGTTCGAAGCTCATCATATGTCCAAGCAAACACATCTTGGTATTTCTTAAACAATCCGGTGAATGCTTGCTTCTCCTAAGGGGTGCACTCATTACCCAGATTGAGAATCTTGGGATCCTTATCTGTCCTGAGGTTAATTTGTCGGTGCGTTAACGTGGAACTTTGCACCTTTGTGTTTGAGAGGCCTCGGAAATGGTTCTATAGATTGAAAAACCTTTCGAGTGACATGATCCCTTGGGGTATGGGATTTTCTTTCCAATCTTGTAGTTCCTTCTGCAAGGCTCGATCATGATCCTCTTCTTCTATAACTGCATCTTTGAATACGTCCGTATTGAGCATGAAATCCAGTACCTATTGGTCATCAATGAAAATGTGAAAATTAGTAACATTATCTGGTATGGATGGCCTGTAAATAAATTCAATATAAAATCCATCTCTAAGTGGGGTGAACCTAATGGCAGCATTGGCGAGTGTATTAGCTGTTGCATTATGCATTCTAAGTACGGATTTAATACCAAAAGCATCAAAAGAAAAAATTAAGCGCCATACCTCTTGCTGGTAACCCTTTAGATGTGGAGACAAACAATGGATGGTGTTACGTACCTGATGAGTGATAATCTCAGAATCGCCAATTACCTTTAAACAACGAACTTTTAGGTCTATGGCCTTCTTGAGTCTGAGTAGCAATGCCTCATACTCGGCTGTATTATTCGTGCACTGAAACTCTAACCGACAGGAAATTAGAAACTTGTTCTTCTGAGGGTCTAGCAAGATATAGCCTACGCCAGAACCATATTGGGTTTTGGAACCATCATAGTACAAGGTCCATATTTCATCCTCTGATTTTACCAGGCTGTCCAAGCACATTGGGGGTGTACTCGGGGCAGAGGTTTCCAATGGGTCCTTTGTGGAGGTGGAGGAGTTTTGGGTGACCAGAATCAGCTCAAACTGGACATTTTGAGTGATCAGAGATTAGGGAGTTTGATAGCACCCAAATATGGATTCTAAGAAACACATACTGAGCTCTTCTTGCGTGAAACTGACTGGTTAATTAGTTGCATCCAGGTCGGTCACAATATATTTCATGTACGGCTCACTTTCGACTCGAATTTGGTTATTCTTGCCCTTTTACGGGAGCCAAAGATGGGACCAATCAGTGGCAAAGTATCTCTGCAGCTTGCTAGACCAATCTCTACTCAACAGAAGGCCATAGGCCTCGTGGATATCCATGATTACTATGTCGATGCACTGATCCACTCTAGAATCAAAAGATATACAGATAATGACGTTGTTTAATTTGCCTACTGTTGGGACTTGAGATCTGTCAAGTTGGATGATCCTGGCATCAGTTTTCTCAGGGAGGATGTTTAACTTCTTGCATACAGATAAGGGCATAACATTTGTGGATGCACTGGAATCGATGAGGCAATTATGGAAATTAAAGTTAAAGATATCGAAGGAGAGGAGGAAAGGCGGTGTGGATCCTCTGGAGTTAGAGTTTATGGCATTTATGATGGATTAGGGATTAGTAGCAGTTTGGGCAGATGTGATGCTCATGGGTTTGGTTACCGGCAGATTGGAGAAGGCCTTGAGGATAAGGTCTCGTTGGTTAGCAATGCGAGCGAGCTCGTAGAGAGAAATATTGGCCCAGGTCTTCTTCATATCTTCGATAATTTTATAACCAGAATCTATGTGTGAGGCAAGTTCAGTGGTGGTTTATGGGAAACCGATGAAGATTTAGCCTTGGGGCCTTCTCTGGGTTTATTTGGACTAAATTTTTTAGGAGTTTTGCTTTGGTTTTCTGCATTTGGTGGCAAGATTTTCCTTAAGAAATATTTTCTTTTTTCTTTGAATGACTGTTCAGGGACCGACCCTTTGCTCCTCAAACCATAGTTTTGAGGGGGTTTAGATTTCGGGTCGTCGGCCAAGTTAATCCCAGTTTTGGAAGGGAGAGACTCTTGGCGGATGACCTCAAAAGCGAGGATAGCGGAACCCATATCCTCATCTGGGGGGGAGGCCTCTTCGTTTTCAAAAATAGCCTCCTCTTCCAGATCTCCAGGTGTTTGGCCTTCCATAAGTTGATTCACCATGGCGATCATGCTATTACTCCACTGGGGGCAATTTTTCTCTGAATCATTGGGAGGCTTGATGGAAAGAACAAAAGTTGTCCTTGCCGATTTCTTCAATGTTGAGACCAGAACTCGAGTTTGATGGGGGCTGGTTCACAACGGGATTATTCTTTCTAAACAAATGTTTTTGTGTTTTAGCAGCTAGCACAGAATCATTGTTCTTCCTCTTCAGATCAGAGACTTCGTTGGTTAGTAACTTGAGGGATTTTGTGATACTTTCGAAATCAAAGGGGTCCTTATCTTTGTCTCCGGATTTATGGTTTGAGGATTGGGCTCTCTTCGTGGTTGGATTTTGATCATCCCGTCCTTCATGGTCAATGGCTCCTATTGATAGCATATCTCTTTCGATAGCTAAAGCGGTGGTATAATTTTCTTCCAGGGTAGCTCTAGCTTCGTGCTTCACAAAAATGACAATATCTCGAGGGAGAGCCTGAGTGTAGTAATCGACGGTGATGGAATCATCTAATTTCATATTCGGCGAGAATTTATTGAAGATCGTAGCGAAGCGTTGATTGAAATATTTGAATTTCTCTTTTTTTTGACATTACAGAGTACTAAGTTCAGTGAGGAGCATGGAAGGGGTTTTGTCTTCCGAAATTTTTTGAAGAAAAATACCGCGGAACTGCTCCCAGGATGAGATGGAAGCAACTGGGAGGGATCAGTACTAGGTGGCAGCTTTATCCTCTAAAGTATGAGCAAAAAGATGACATGATACATTTTCAGATTGTACTCTCATCATTTGTAAGGCCAGGTAAAATTTTCTTATGTGATCTTCAACCAGCGTACCCTTTTCGGGGTCGAACTTGGGGAGGTGCTTCTCCAAATGTTGAGGCATGTCATGAAGGGGGCCATGCAGGGCTAAAGGAGACTGCGCCATCCAAGCCAGAGGCTGTACGCACCTAGTTTACTGGTGGCGTGGTATGTAAACATGCCCTATTTCACTTTCGGACTCGCTCCCTATGCCTAACCCAGATGCTTTGCCTTCATGATGGGACTGCATGTCCTGATTCCTCCCTCTGTTCCCTATATCTCTGATATTTCTCCATTTATAAAGGAAGGGAAATATATTTTGGTTTTTGTGGTGATGGTGGTGGCCTAGATTCTAGCCTTGGCCACAACCCATGTTCCCCTAGCCTCTGTTTCCCCGGCCTCTCCTGGCTCCTCCTCCAGGTGGGTTGTTTGGTTGAGTGTTATTATTCAAGGTTTGGTCTGGTTGAGGGTTGGCGTTGGGTTGTGGTTTGGTGACTTCTGAGCCACCCTCTTCCACCTCCCTAGAGTTTTCCGGGGGTTCTTCAGAATTTCGCTCAACTGCGTCTACATAATCTTCGATCATAAGACGCACAAGCTGAGGTAGGGAGTTGACAAGGGTTCCTTGGTGAGTATGGTTGGCTATGGGAGTTCTAGGATTATCCAAGGAACTAGTGACCAGGGCTCACTGTAAACCCTTGACAAGGTTGTGGGCGATAGGGCGCAGGGCCCTTAGCTGATCTAAAGTAACCTCATAGTAAGGGGCTTCCTCCTCTTGGGAATTTTCAAGGGTAGAGGACATGTATTTTCATACATGATCTCCCCTTGGGGAGTTTGTAATGGGATATTGATTGTGTGCTGGGAGGCTTCCATTCAAGCCCTCCTTCTAGCGCCAAATCTGTTGACGTGGAAATATGTCCAGGGAACAGTAAGGGATCTCTCGGTGTAAAGTCCCAACTATACTCTAAACCGTTTGTGATAGGGATCCCGTCCGGGGTGTGGGTCTAGCTACCACTGAATATTCATTTTCTCGGACATGGAAAAGCCCTCCAAACCTGTGAACGCACGATTATCCAAATGGTACAATACAAATGGTTGATGAGCCCTTAATGAACATAAAACAATGTGAATAGAAAAATGAATTAAACAAACATGGGACCAGGGAAAAGCTGTTAGTAGCACATTATCAAGCTCGTGTTTGTAAGGGAAAGCCGTTCGAACCACAAAATAAACAATTCTTTATGGTTAGAGTGCTCTTCAATTCCTTAAGCATTTTCCAACGATGAAATAAATTTTAATAACATAGTTGTTTAAAATTTTCTAAATGAACAAATTAACATCATTAACAACATCTAGTAAGCTGAATGTAGAAATGATATAAGTGGGAAACACGGGTGAATTAATAAGAAAGATAACAGATGCATAAGACAAAATATTCACAATATTAACACATTAAATCCCATCATATCCAAGAGTGGAATCACAAAAAGTGCTTGTATTCATTCATAAAAGGGTGCATTCAATGCTATACAATTTCTACTCCTTTGGAGTGCTTGAAAAAAGGTCCTTTACAATTCTCGAAAGAGAGTATTTATAAAACAAAATTGACCCTTGGGTATCCTTGAATTTTCGCCTTCCCGACCGTTGGTTTACTTTGTGAATTGAGGGAAATGCGACTTGCGACTTCGGCTGTGGTTGTGACCTGCAACCCTTCAGTTGATGCGACCTGCAACCTGATTTACTTGCTGTTATCTGTGAATTGATCATGGAATTAGTTGGGTGATAGCGAGGCTCGAGATATCTATCTGCTGCTGCTCCCTAAGGTAGGTCTGTCAAGCTCGATAATCTGCAGCTACTGGGGAGACCTGAGGTGTATATTCTCTTAGTCTATGAAGACATTCAAGGGCATTTGGGATCAGAGTTTCCCTCTTCACTGTGGTTTGATTCGATAAGGAGGAAAATTTAGTATATATCCAGACCAGTGTCACAATGAATTGAACCATGTTTTCTCTCGACGTCGGCAGGTCTTGCGAGGTGGCTGCTTGCCTTATGGGCTGTAAAAATGTTTGAATATCATTGGAGACTTCTTCCCATGTTTTCTCTTCTCCAAGTGCACCCAGAGAAGAGATGTGGTGTACCTCGGCCATTGAGTCAATGCCACTAATCAAATGTTCATATGCCGACATTACCTTCTCTAGATCCTTGATGAGATTTTCCTTGGATTGTACCTTCATCCGAAACTGAACTTTGTCATTCTAGATAGCAATCCAATATCTTATGGGAAATGTGGCCAGGGCTTGTGGATACCTGTTAGACCACTCCAATATCTTGTCCAATGCAGTAGAGGCTTCTTTCAGCTATGTGTTCCTCCTTTTAGTTTCGGCCTGTGCCTTTAGTAGAGGTGCTAAAATTTGTTTTATGGTAAACATTTGTTCTTAGACCTACATCATGGAGGCCTCCAAAGTGACTAGATATCCCTGTATAGTGATCAATATTTCATTAGTAGGTGTGTCCCTGGCTTGAAATTGTATCACCTCTTCTTGCAGTGCCTTCTTTTCTTGCTCTGTTTGGGCCGTCTTGAGTTCAGATGCTTGCAGTCTATTTTGTAAGGATAGTATCTCTCTACTCATCCTGCTAATGTTCTCTTCGGTAGCTGCTACAAAAGTGGTACCAGCTGAGGAAATCATGACCGAGTTAGTCCTAGTGTCCAAGACTATGTCCTTTCCTTGAGTGACTACGAGGGGCGCTACAGGGTCCCACGCCAAACATCTTCTTTTCTCCTGCCTGATCCTTTGGGTGAATTGATCATAGGTGAGTCTAGTGAGATCAAGCACTCCCTCGTGTAGATCCTCGGAGGTCCCCAATTTTGAGGGTGAAATGGGCAGGAGTTGTCTGCGGTACCTCAATGGGTGGCAACTCTATTTGTCCCTCTGTTTTTGAGCGCGGTGTCTTACTCCCTCCGGCTCCTTCTCTGTCTTGCTCTTCCTTTAACTGACGCTCTGCTTTTGCTTTTTCATGCTCTTCTTTCAACCGGCGCTTTGCTTCTATCTTTTCCTACTCTTCTTTTATCCGACATCCTACTTCTGCTTTTTCCTTCTCTTCTTTCAACCGACGCTCTACTTCTGCTTTTTCTTCCTCCTCCTTCTTCCTCTGTTCATCTTCTCTTTTATTGTGGTTTTCCTATGCCCGCTTCTTCTTTTTCTCTTCCTTCATTTGCTTCTTTTGTTTGTCCTCTTCTTCCCTTGCCCTTTCCTCGGCCTCTTGTTTAGCTTTGGCCTCCTCTTCTCTTGCCCTCCTTTCGGCCTCTTGTTTAGCTTTGGCTTCCATTTCTCTTTGTTGGGCAGAAGGGTTGAGGCTTGTACCAGTCTTTGGTTTCTTAGATCTAGAGGATGAGGCTCCTCCCATTACATTAGCTCTTTCCTCCAGAGTCTGGTTGTCCTGTTCCTCCTGATCGCTTGATTTTGCTGGAGCTATATCTCTATCCTTGTTGTACCAGTTCTTTATTCTATCTTCGACTGGGTAGTCAGTATGCTGATAACTCCATTTTAATTTGGCCCGCTTGCAGTGTGCGGGAATGATTCTCTCGGGATCATATGTATGGTGTTCCAGGGGAGGTAGATGGAATCGCTTTATCTGTTCGACTTCTGCTTCTACTTCTCTGAATTCCTTTACCATGTAGGCATCGGTGGTGAGTGGCAAGGTCGGCCATGGTTTCTTTTTACCTTTAGTGAGGACTTTGGAGAAACCGCCTGACATCTGATAACAAGTTTCTTGTAGGAGAAGCTTGTCTATAACAAAGCGAGGTAATGCATGGGGGGCCTTGAGTGACCCAAAAAATTGGAGGAAGGTGCTATCAGTGTCTGGAAACCAGTGGGCCACCTGAGTTGTTGTATCCATGGCTCGCTCGAACATACATGGGGGGTCTTGTCTGAACGGCTTCACGTAGAGGGTAGGGATGAAGCTACTTGCTATGGAATCCATGTCTTGCTTATATCTGGTATCCCAAAACACCATTAGGTCTTTTTGAGTTGGACTGCCATTCTCTGAGTTCCAGTTATGCGACCACTCCTAAAAATGGCACCTGGCACACACTGCATCTAGAAGATAATATGCCATGTAAAATTCTGAGGCATACCCTTCATTGGGTTCCAGAGCTGCATATATGTTTGACTTGAGAGCCACTATTAGTATGTTGGCCCAGTTGAAACGGGTACCGTACACGGTGATGGTGTACATTGGAGAGACCAAAGTTCCGTTAAAGAAGGTGGCATCTGGGCAGCCATACATCCTGCATAGCATTGTGGCTACGAGTTTGTAAAATTTCCTGAGACCTGCTGTTGGATATTATTGATCCTTCTTGAGTCGGAATTTTTCTAGTTCTTCTGACCATCCTTTCAACATTTTGGATATGGGAACTGCATGAGTAGTGGCCCATTCATCATTTAAGGTCTTCTCTTGGGCGGGAAGCGCATAGTAGTACTTTGCATCTTGTCCCTTTAGCTTGGCGAAATTCTTCCCGGCATGGTCCCGAATGACCCAGATCTTGGGGTCGACTCTCCGTAGGATCCATTAAATTAGCTCGGCGCATGGGAACACTGGGGGGTGGGCCCATACGTAGTGAAATTTGGATTGTTTAACTTGAATATATATCTGCCTATCAGGGAGGTCTTTCGGAAATTTAGTCTGAGTAAATTATTTATAGATCTGGTACTAGCTCATACTGTCCTCCTTACCGAAGATGCAGGCTGTGCCTCCATAGATGGGGGGAAGAACAACAGGTCTTTCCTCCTATATTTATATCTCGGGGCTTTTGTTCCTCTTGCGGACTGCTGGCAGCCCCATGTCACTTGATGCTGACAAAATGGATACACACTCTAGCTCAGCTTCAATATCCCCTGGCATGTTCATAAAACAATCCCATGATAAGATAGATGCCATTAATTTTAAATAAGTGCATTGTTTCTACATTTGCTTAGTCATTTTCAAGGAGGTGGGTTAACCTGCGACCTGGCGACCTTCTGACTAGGTCGCGTGGTCGCTAGGTCACATTGGTTTAAAAATTTGACGGAAGGGTGACTTCGCGACCTGGCGACCTGCGACTAGGTCACAAGATCATTGGGTCGCTGGGTCACGTTGGGTGGAAATTTCGCGGATGTGCGACCTAGCGACTTAGCAACTCGTGACTGGGTTGCTAGGTCACTGAGTCACTAGGTCACGTTACTCCATATTCTCGTGAAATGCGACCTAGAATTCTGCGACTTCGCGACGAGGTCGCAAGGTCGCGGGGTCGCTCTAGGGCTTTGCAGATGCACATTGGAACAAGGCTTAGGAAAACACAAGGGGTCCACAAAATCATCGTTCAAGGTTGCAGGAGCCTTCATAGGTGAGTTAGGCAAGGCCTCAGGAAGAGGGGGAGGGGAAGGCAAGCTTAGCACAAGATCCGAAGAAAACCGAGGGAGGGGAGGCTTGCAGAAGGATTTCTACAGGCTTAGGTCAAGGTCCTACAGGGTTAAAATAGGCTATTTTTAGGAAACAATAGTAAAAACTATCATAGAAAATAAAAAACAGGAGGATCAGGCACTTACCCAGGGAAAATCGTGCTCTAACTGGCTTGTCAGAGGCGTTTTTTTCTCTCTGTCGTGCACGTCAAATGCGACCTATGCGACCCTTCTATATATAAAGGGGTCAAACGTCTGGGCAATTAATGAGGGTCACAAGGTCGCGAATGAGTTGCGTCAGTGATATGTGCGACCTTGTGACCTTGCGACCTTGCGACCTAAGGGGTTGCAGAGTCGCAGGGTCACGAGATCGCTAATGTTTTGTTTCTGACTGATGTGCGACCCAACGACTTAGTGACCCTGTAGAGTTTCAAGGTCGCGGGATCACAACTTAGGGAGGTTAACCATATTTGAAACTTAGTGACCTGAGGTTTAGAAAAGGTGTATTTTAGGTCATATTTCTCTTTTCACAAGTAATAGGGGCTCAAAAATTGAAAGAGAGAAAAATTTTGGAGGGTGTTGTAGCAGCTACAATAGGAACATACATATTTTCCTTTTCAAGTAAAGAACTTTCTTGAGTCTAACTCAAAAATCCCACCCATTCTCCCACTTCACAAAAATGCCTCTAGATTTATAGTTGTAGGGAAAGTATTATATCCATTTGTTTTAGTCTCTTTTATCGGCCCACCCCTTTCACTCAACTACATTATAACTTAGCTCACAAATATAATTATCAAAAGGGTGATCAAAAGGGGAAGCATGGGATGTACAATAAAAATTTTCATGGTACTGACTAGGCTCATTAGCACTAGAGCAATGTTTGTATAGCATTAAAGACAACTTCGTTGAGGTACTGACTAGGGTCACTGGTAGCAAAGCATTGTCAGATACCATTTATATCAATGGATATATACCTTATTTTAAACTTCCTAACTATACATATTTTGTCAATCACAGGAGGTAAACTTAAAATTAAATATTTCCCTGAAATTTGGATTCATGGTTTTAGACTTAGTTTGTTTCAAGTACTTATATCTTTAGAGCTTATATTGCTTGATTAATTAATGTGGGACCCATGGGAAATTTTTTAATGTTTAATGGCTTAATAGGATTCATCATTTCAACCTTTAGGTAAATTTGAGCTCATTATCTTTTTAACCAGATATAATTGCTTCTTCCCCGTGTGTCACCATTGTTGTGGAAAAACAACCCCCTATTTTTTCTTTATTATAATAATAATAATAATAATAGGGACCCTCGATGTAAATTTTGGTCATGTCACTCTTTTAATGCTTTGATTTGGTTAAGTTTGCGGGATTTTTTATTTTTCTCGATTTTCTGTCTTGATTGCTTCATTGAGTGTGGTTTCTCACAAGCTTCTCAATGGTTCTAATTTTGTTGAGTTTGGACTTACGGTTTGCAAATACCACTTTTTCAAAGTTCAATTCAATTTCACCACCTAGAACACTGTTACCGATCAAATGGGTAACCTGACCTCAAAACGGGAACTCTAGCCCAAAAAGTCTCAAAAAACATGAAAAAACACCCCAAAAACAAAATAACACTGTTACCGATCAAATGGGTAACCTGACCTCAAAACGGGAACTCTAGCCCAAAAAGTCTCAAAAAACATGAAAAAACACCCCAAAAACAAAATGTGTGTCTTCCAGAATGCACTTGGTTTTTTTTTAAGGTCAAATTTCAACATTTTATAAAATTATGCTAAAAACAAAATTGTTTGTTGAAAAAAGGATTGAAAAAACACCCTCAAAACAAAACCAGTTGATGTTGGAATAACAAAAAAAAAAAAGTGTGTCATAATTTTGACACTTGTAACCATGGAATTAAAGACAACATATTAGGACATTTTTTAAAATCGTAAATTTCTAACATTTTTGATAGATGATGTTAAAGATAAACAAATACATGTCTGAAGGGCTTATCATTTCGAACAATTTTCATCCATGTTGTTAAACATAAAATATCTTGACTTTAAACAACCCAAAATTGTAATTATTGTCAACCATAACCTTAAAGATAAAATTTGGTAGCGCATAAAAACCTTAATGACAAGTTGTAAATCTAATTTTTTTCAATCTTAAGTGTTCAACATAATTGAACAATGAAATTATGGAGAAATTATAAGACTTAACAATTTAAAAAAATGAACAAGTAAATGAAAAAATTATCATTGAATAGAAACAAGTAAGAGTAATTTTAATTTTAAAGAATAAAAACTTATCTTTTTTCAAATCTTAGCATAAGACAAATTTAAATATAATTTCAACCAAAACCTAAAAATCAAGCATCAAAACAAAGTGTTCCCTTTCAATGACACATATAATTATTAAAAAATTTAAAAGTATCTTATACCAAATGGTAACAATACATAATATCATGGTAATATCACTGCATAATCTAAAAATTCAACATTAGTTTCTATTTTCTATTTTACTTATAATTAAAATATCAACATTGGTACATTGAATATAACATAAATTATTTTTGCAATTCATTGTTACATTGTCGATATTCTAAAGAAATGAATTCTTCATAATTAAAACATATAAACCAACAAACATAGAAATGTCTCAGAACTTCATGAAAAATGAGATGGAAGTCAAAAATTTTATTTCAAGTTACCATGCAAACATCAATTACATAAAAGTGTCTTAGATAGTTATTCAAAATCAGCCATAAGTTCTGGCACACCATCATAATCTACATCTTCATATGAATGGCTCGATGCAGATGAAGATGATCCATATTATTCTCTTTCATCAACTAGTGCTCCATCTGAGTCAACATGCATGCCCACCATTTCAGAGTTCAAAAGTCTTGTAGATCTATGTCTACATTCTGCAGAGTCCCATTTCAACAGTAATTGTTCTGGTAGCAATTTCTTCAAAATATTTATGGTCTTCAACCGAAGAGTTCCTCTCTTTGTCAAATTGAAGTCATACACAAGTATGTCAACATCCTCCAATTTTAAGACATCTGTGCGGCGACGATTTATATTTGTGCCCTTTCTTTTTCTCTTTCTGCCAATTCTTTTTTCAACTACCATCTCTGACTTGTACACACCATTGAAAGGGTGGGTACTTGTGGCATACCAATGTACATCAACAGCCGTAATCTCTTCATTTTCATTAATGACCTTTATAACCTTGGCAATCCAGAATGGATAGCCAAGTGGATCTTCATCTGCTAACACTGCTATCATGCAACCATCCTTAAGATCCTGCACAGAACCCCTGTAAAGGTCTTCCATGGCTTCACGTTGTGCACGTGATCTTCTAGAACCAATATAGATTTCTCTTTCCTCTACCTGTGGGGAATTAATAATAGCTTGAGGTTGTTGTTGTTCAACATTGTGTGTTTCCTGATGTTCATGTTCATTTGGCATATTTTGTGGCAAAAAAAAAGGAGTCTTCAAAAGCATATCCCCATTTATTGATCTTGAAATCATATCACTTTGATTACTGAAAAAAGACTCCCACCAAACTGAATCAACAACATCGAAGTATTCATATGTATCTCTAATACATCTTTTAATTTCCTCTAGACATTCAAAATAATTTATCTCTCTCTTTTGCCTTCGTGCATTATGGAGTTCGGAAACTGACTGTAATAACAATATCTTTGATGAAAACATTGGACGCTCTGGAATGAACTTCAAAAATGCTAAACCCGATGATGGTCCCCATTCTTCAATAGTTGAATACTTCTTGCCCCATATAAGTGTTATCCCATCAATTTTTTTGATACGAAATTGATGCTGGAAGCTAATGTCGTTAAGTTTTTCAATGCATTTCTCCTCACCATGCGATCCAAAAATAAACCTTTGCATGTCAATAGTTTCTTCCAACACATGAAAAACAGGCTCTGGAATGTACGATTTCTTAATACATTTAATTAATGATGGTAGGCTCCCAACACATTTCCTCCTCAATGTTACTGAAAAACGACTGAACATTTGATCAATATGATCATGAGTATGCCCAACAAGAAGGAAACCAACCTTTATCTTTTTAAAAATCCCCAATTCAACGAGCATGTTTAGATACCCAACAAGAACTTGATTTTTGTTCTCATGACTTGTGTTGTCTAATTGTAAATACAAAACTTTAGGAAGAATCCCAGACCAATGAGTAACCACATCATGGATTATAGTTATGGTTAGATTTGCATCATTGTGAATATTTGGAGTTATGAAGAAAACTCTTGGAAACATCTTCTCATTAAATACCATACAACCAACCAAGTGAAACTGAATGAAATTTTCCTCCTGTAATTTTTTTGGCCTGCGGAAAAAATGTGGAAGAAGTGTTTTCTTTTGGTCCATACCATCAATTATCAATCCCAGATATTTATTTGGATGATCATAACACTTATTTCGATGTTTATACAACTTTTTTCTTTCACTTTTTTGCTGATTGTGATGGTCTTGAAGTTCTTTGACAACAGAATTTGTACATAAAATAAAAGAAACATATGAATAAATATATTTTCATAGTTGATAAGTATCAAATTTTAAAAAACAATGTTTTGAACACATACCTCTTTCTACCCCTTGACATTTATCTCTTTTTGATTTAAGAGAAGCACATGTGCTGCAAATCCCCATCCTTGTCTTCTTAGGAATACAAACATTGTTGAATTCAGTTTTCCATATCCTTGTAAAATAAGAATATGTAATAAAATTACCAAT
The DNA here is from genome assembly GCA_034641835.2 of Pinus albicaulis. Classification (NCBI taxonomy): domain Eukaryota; kingdom Viridiplantae; phylum Streptophyta; class Pinopsida; order Pinales; family Pinaceae; genus Pinus; species Pinus albicaulis. The sequence continues at coordinate 611,618,424 of CM076569.1, forward strand.
TCCTTCAACAGCTTCTGCATAATCTTTGTATAACATGAATATTTCTCGTCTCGAGAAATTATCTGGAATATGTATTGTGTCTTTATTTGGCATACACTCTCCATGATTTGAAAAGAATTATTTCATCCATGTCTTAGCAGTATTTGCAAACGGCCCCACCTCCCGTTTATAACGTGCTTCTGAATAATATGTGGGATCCTTTTCCAATCTATCCTGGATTCTTGACAAACGAAAATTACCAATTGAATACAACATTTTGAACGCCTTTCTGCAAAGCAATACATTCCCAATATGATAATCATAACATGCTAGTGTAGATTGCATGCAACCCACTAAATATGAATTTTGCATGCTTTTATTCATTGACATATATGTTTTCCTTTTCTCCAAAGCAAAGTTGAAATCCATATTTTTCAAGCAATCCCTTCGACAAAATTCACTTGAAATCAAATGAACGACATAACTTTTTGTCGTGAGATATTTTGTCCTCGCCCTTGTATAACTGGAATGCTTTGGATTGATATGAAAAGGTCTACTCCTACTCCTAGTTGCAATATTTTCTTGCAACAGCTTCATCATTCCATCATCCTTTATAAAAGTAGTTTCATCACCATTAGGAGGAATATTATCCCCACTATCATCATCCTCAACATAGTTAAGAAATTCATCAACATCATTGCGTGAAAAATTTTCTTTACCATCATCAGTTGAAGAAAACATTTCACAAGAATCATTGACACTTTTGTAACCCCGACTCAAAAGAAATTCTTCACCATCTTGACCCATGCTTTCAAATTCTTCCCTGGGAAGATTCAATTCTTCATCACCATGAGTGTCTTTGAAATGGTCACTCAGAGAAAATGAAATATTCAGATCTGTGCCTCTAAAATTATCATTTGCAAGAAACTCTTCATCCTCCCCTTCCTCAGTGGTGCTCTCATAATCCTTGGGATTAGGCATAAGTGGAAGCTTTGAATTTGTATTCACTAGAATTTCTTCATCCTGCCCCTCCCCTTCCTCACTGAAGCTCTCATAATCCTTAGGATTAGGAATAAGTGAATTCCTTGAATCTATATTTATTGGAAATTCTTCATCCCCCCCTTCATTAGTGGTTAAATTATAATCGTTATGATTAGGATGAAGTGAAAATTTTAGCTTTGGAAATTCATCCCCGTCTTCATCAGTGGTGCTGGCATAATCCTTAGGATTAGGATGAAGTGGATATTTTGACGCTAAAAATTCTTCATTCCCCTCTTCCTCAGTGGTGCTGACATAATCCTTAGGATTAGGACGAAGTGCATATTTTGACTTTGCAAATTCTTCATTCCCCTCTTCATATGTGGTGCTGACATAATCCTTAGGATTAAGACGAAGTGGAAATTTTGACTCTGGAATTTTTTCGTCCCCCTCTTCATCAGTGGTGCTTGCATAATCCTTAGGGTTAGGACGGAGTGGAAATTTTGACGCTGTAAATTTTTCATTTCCCTCTTCATCAGTGGTGCTAGCATAATCCTTAGGATTGGGATGAAGTGGATGTTTTGACTCTGAAACATTATCATTCCCCTCTTCATCAGTGGTGCTCGCATAATCCTTACGATTAAGACGAATTTGATATTTTGACTCTGGAAATTTTACATCCCCCTTTTCATCAGTGGTGCTGGCATACTCCTCAGGATTAGGACAGAGTGGATATTTTGACTCTACATATTCTTCATTACCCTCTTCATTTGTTGTTCTCACATAATCCTTAGGATTAAGCTGAAGTGGATATTCTTCATCTCCCTCTTCATCAATGGTGTCCTCATAATCCTTGGGATTAGGACGAAGTGAAACTTTTGACTCTGGAATTTCTTCATCATGCTCTTCATCACTGTTGCTTTCATAATCCCTAGGATTAAGAGTAAGTGGTATAACTGGCGCTCGATTTACAGAAATTTCATTTTGCTTCACCTCATCAATTTTTTTCTCATTATCTTTAGGATAACGACCAAGTCGATTTTTTGACTCTCTATACATGGTGAACGAACTCCCGTTATATTCATCACTCTGAATAGAGTTGTTGCGTGACGAAGATGTTGATGTTCTAGAAAGAAAAACTTCACTATCAGAAGAAACCATGGCTTTCAACAAGAATAGGTTGAATGATACAAATTCCTCTCCCACTTACAATATATAGCTTAAAGACTGAAATTTTCCCTCCAAAAAAATTCGCGAAAAAATTTCCCTCCAAAAAGTTTCGCGAAAAACTTTCCCTTCAAAATTTTCATTTCATATATTTGGTACAAATATTAATCAAAAAATGTATTTAACATTTTTTTTAATAAACTGTTTATGTTGAAATATTTTACCGATATTTATATTCAAAATATCCACAAAATATTTCTATCATGGATGCCTTCCAAACTAAAATAATGTTTTTATTTGAATGATTTAACATTGACTAGATGTAAGTATTAACTATAATATTACTATAATACCTACATGCAAGTATTAACTATAATATTACTATAATACCTACATGCAAATATTAACTATTTTAACTATAATGACTACATGTAAATATTTTAAATTTTAAATTTTAAACTTACGTTATATTCATCTAAAATATATTTCAAAATTTATTAATAAATTGTTGGTCTTCAAATATTTCACCATACTTTCTATTCAAAATATCCACAAAATATTCCTTTCATGCATGTCTTCAAAACTAAAATAATTTTCTTATTTGAATGGTTTAAGATTGACTACATGTAAATATTTACAAAAATAACAACATGTAAATATTAACTATTTAAACTATAATTAACTACATGTACATATTTTAGATTTTAAAATTTAATCCCATGATTTTAAACATTGATTACATGTAAATATTAACTATGATAACTAAATGCAAATATTAACTATTTTATCTATAATATTAAATATAATTAACTACATGTAAGTATTTCATATTTTAATTTTTAATCTAAGATTATATTTGAATTATTCAACATTCAGTACATGTAAATATTAAATAAAATATTAATGATGATAACTACATGCAAATAATAAGTATTTTAACTATAGTATGAACTATAATAAACTAAATGTAAATATTTTAAATTTGAAATTTTAATCCCACATTCGTTAAACAGTAAACCAATCAGACAATATACGCTATTTAAAAGGAATGATTGTTTCTATTCATCACATCACATCAAGTTTTCTCGTATTTGTTAGAGCAAATTTCTGGAGGTGTTGCGTTGGCATTGGTAACTTCGTGGAGGCATTGCATTGGCATTGGAAGCATTGTGTCGCTATTGGTAATTTTGTGGAGGTGTTGCATTGGCATTGGTAACTTCGTGAAGGCATTGCATTGGCATTGGAGGCATTGTGTTGCTATTCGTAATTTTGTGGAGGCGTTGTGTTGGCATTGGTGACAGCAGCTTTTTGCATTTCAAAGGTTAGTTTTCCTTCTATTCTGTCAATTTAAAGACGATTTTGGGGAAAATATGGTTTTCTATAGTTTTTTTTGTGTCCAAAAACTACTTTTTAAAGGTTTTTAGGTTCAAAAACCTTGATTTTTTAATATTTTTTTAGTGAAGAAAATGCAAAAAAAACTAAATTTTTTAGGGTTTTAAGAACAAAAAATTAGATTTTTTTTTTCTTTTTAAAGACTTATAAATTCATTTAGATAGAAAAATCCATAAAACGACCATGCACATAAAAAAAAAAAATATTATAACAATTTTTATTTGTTTTTTTTTTATCATAAATATATTGGTGATTTTATTATTTAATTTTATTATTTATTTTTTTTTAATTTGAGAATTTTTTTATTTTATATTCTATTTATTTTTTAATTTTAAATATTTGTTTTATTCTTTTTAATTTTAAATCTTTAATTTTTTTTTCATTATTGTTTTGTTATCTCTCTCTCTCTCTCTCTCTCTCTTTTAATGGTATTGTGATATAGTTTTTTTTTTAAATTTATTATATTGTTATATTAAAACAAATGTTTATATATATATATATATATTTTAATTATATGATGTTTAAAAACCAAACATTATTGTGATTTAATAAATTGTTTTTTTTTTTAATATATTTTGATATTTTTAACATTTTTTTTTTTATTAATAAATAATGTTTTAATAATTATATTATATATAAAAAAAATTAAAAATCGAAATTAAAAAAAAAATTAAAAAACAAAATAAAAATTAAAAAAAAATTAAAAAAAACATTTTAAAAAAAAAAATTTAAAAATTAAATAAAAAAAAAAAAAAAAAAATCGCGCGCAGGCTTGCCCGTTGGGCACCGGGGACCGGCCGGGCGGCACCATGGGGGCGGCCCAGCCCGCCTCCCGACCCGCCCCCGTGGCGCCGCCCGACCGGCCCCCGACACCCAATGGGCGGGCCGCGCGCGTATTGATTTTAAAATTTTTTATTTTTTATTTTTAAAATTTTTTTATTTTTTATTTTTTTAAATTTTTAAATTTTGTTTTTTAAATTTGTTTTAACAATTTTTTTTTTAAATTTTGGTTTTTTTTTTTTTTAATTTTTAAATTTTAATTTTTTTTTTTTTTTAATAATTTTTTTAACAAAAAATTTTATAATTTTGATTTTTTTTAAAATTTTATTTTGTTCTTTATTTTTTTTTAAATAATTTGTTTTAATAAAACAATTAAAAATTCATAGAAACATTGTTATAAAAAAAAAAATAAAAAATAAAAAATAAAAAATTGTTATATAATATAATAAAAACATTGTTAAATAATAATTGTTAAAAATTTCAAAATATAACAAATATATATATATATATATATATATATATATATATCAAAAAAAAAAAATCATTAAACAACAATTATGTTTTGTTTTTAAACATTATATAATTAAAAAAAAAAATACAGTATAATAAATTAAAAAAAAAACATTTGTTTTAATATAACAATATAATAAATTAATTAAAAAAAAAACTATATAACAATACAATTAAAAAAATAAAAAAAATATATAATATTATAACATTTGTTATAAATAGTTAGTAACTTTTTTGTTTTTTTTTTTAAATATTAAACAAAAACTGAAGTTTGAAAATACTAGTTTATTTTTTTAAAATTATTTTATACAATTTAAACATATTTTTAAATTTTTTATAAAATGTATTCAAAACATATTATATAGATATATATACATATGATTTATAATATTTTGTTTTTAAATGAAAATTTTTATAGTTAATTTTACTACTTTAATTTCAAACTATTTAGTTTTAGAAATAAATTTTGTTTATTAAATTTATTTTATTCGCAATATTTTTCCATTAACTAATATATATATATATATATATATATATATATATATATATATATATATTATCAGGAAAATGGCATCAAAAAATATTTCTGTGAATATTTCTGCACCTAGGGCAGCAACTCCCAAATCTACAACTGCAGCTCGATGCACTATGGATACAACTCCCAAATCTAAAGTTGCAGCTGGACGCACTATGGACACTGTTGGACGCAATAAGGACATTGTTGCACACACTAATAAAAGTCAAGCAAGTGGGGCACTAGGTTCATTAAAGCTTATTTCTGATTGGAAGAACGCCGAGGAAATAGATAAAACCAATTTCTCATGGTATCTTGAAGACAGTGAAATGGAGGCTGATATACACATCTATCTGATTTGTGGTATGATTGACTTAAATGAGCCATATGATGTGATGGGTAGAGTACGAGACATATGTATGGTCCCGAATACAAACACTATTTATGTTCTTGCAAGGAAGGCTCAGAAATGTGAGAAGGTTAGATATCGTCTATCAATCGTCAAGTATGACACAAATGAAATATCTTCAAAATTTTCTGAAGAAATATCAAGCAACATTGCAAATAACATTGTAAGTATGCTTATTTTTATTTCCTCGATGCATTATTGTAAGGATGATTCAATTTTTTATAAATTATTGATCATTGACATGTTTTATTTTGTTTCATAGGATTTCGTTTCGGGTCTTTCAAACATGTTTGATGGTATTTATATGTTGGTGCCAAATGTTATGGATGTGATCAAAACTTTCCACAAAGACAAAGCAGAGGAAAGGAGATTGAAGCAAAGAGCAATAGCTTGTGACACTGCAACAATACAAAGAGGGGATCAACCAAGAGTCATTAAGGTGGGTCAATCTAGTAAACTTAAACATGTTTCTTTTGAAGGTGTCGAACATGAAACAGAAAATTATGATAGAATTAGTGAGGAGGAGATGAGAACTATTGTGCAAAAGGAGAAAACAGACCAGACACCAAAAAGAAAAATTGCCAAAGATCTCTCTCTTGTACCTCATGAAGGAGAGCTTGTTTATAAAAAAACTGATATGTTATCCAATAAGACTAGGAAATCAAATATTGGTGAACCTGTAAAGGTCGTGAGCAGCAGTGAAGAACAAATTGAAAGCTCTTACGAAAGCAGAGAAATCATAACACCAGGTGCTGAGTTAGAGGATGGCATTATTAAAACAAAACAAAATGCTATTCGACAAGAGTTGAGGAAGAATAAATTAATTCTTGGTGGCCAAAAATTTGAGCTTAATGTTAATCAATTTTATGGCCCAGATGAAGGACAATCTAAATATCAAATTAGAAAGGCCCATCACCTACATGAACATAATCTGAAAACATTGTTCAGGTTCAATTCATATGCGCATGTGGTCGATTATGTGGTTCTTTTCGATCCATGTCAGGTTCCCAAAAAACAAGCATTTGACAAGACAAAATGTTTTGATTATAAATATTATGTAATTGGAGGGAACCATTCGATAGAGGCTAAGAGACAATTGATTGCAGAATATCCCAATAACTATCTTTTTCAAACAGTGAAATGCATCATTTACGCTGGCTTAACAGAAATAGAATCAAATTTATTGGCATGGGATCATAATGTAGATAATGAGTACCGAATGAAAATGACTTTCATCCAAAGGGTCAGATTTATTCATAATGAATTCATAGAAAAATGTGGTGGGGATAAGACACAAGTTAGTGTAGCATTTCGAAAGGAATGTTTAATGGAAATAGGTTATCAAATTGATGAAAAAAAAAAGAAAAGATGGAAAATTGAATACAAATCTCTTCGCAGGCACAACAATATTCAGCTTGGCATTTAGAACTGGGAGGTATGGGATTTGATTGATGAGATTTTTGATCTAAGTGGGAGAATATTTCCATAAAAAATCAAAAGGTTAGAAAGAGTAAACCTATAATATGTACCAACAGTAAGGGGGGTCCTGAAATGAAGCAGCTTCCAGAGGATATGACTATTACACCTTGGAGAACAATGCAAGGTGTGAAGGATGATAAATTAGTCAAATCAGTATTAGCCCGTGTGAAGTCGGGTGAATTATCAATGGAAGAAATGTGTGCAAAATTTCAAAAGTAAGTTTCTTGAATTATTTCTTATTTTTCTTTCATTATAATTTTCTTTTAAATAAAACATAATGATGTTGGTAGAATTTGTTATACATGTCAATATATTAACGCTTTTAACTTGATTTATTCAGTCAGAATTTTTTTATGAAAATACAAGAACACATGGTTAAAATGTTGAATGAAGACAGTTGGGATGATGTTGTACGTAACTACCCAGAAGCAAGTTCTACATCAACACTAAAAGAGTTTTATATTGCATTCAATAAGGTATGTTGATTTATAAATTTATTTTATTCATATTTTAACTATTTTTATTTTATTACTTATACATATCTATATATATATATTTATGTCATTAAAGATGTCGAAGAAGGATGGCAATGGAGTACCATATACTTTCAAAAGCTTTATTGAAAAAATTAAGATGGAGAACATGAGAAGGAAGCGTCTTATGAATGTTGAACTAGATCCTACTCTTAATCATTACATTTGGAATGGGCTCGACAGTGTCCAATATCAAATAATACAAGGTGACTGTTGAGAAGGAAGCGTCTTATATATATATCAGGAAAATGGCATCAAAAAATATTTCTGTGAATGTTTCTGCACCTAGGGCAACAGCTCCCAAATCTACGACAGCAGCTCTCAAATCTACAGCTGCAGCTCGACGCACTATGGATACAACTCCCAAATCTAAAGTTGCAGCTGGACGCACTATGGACACTGTTGGATGCAATAAGGATATTGTCGCACACACTAATAAAAGTCAAGCAAGTGGGGCACCAGGTTCATTAAAGCTTATTTCTGATTGGAAGAACGCCGAGGAAATAGATAAAACCAATTTCTCATGGTATCTTGAAGACAGTGAAACGGAGGCTGATATAAACATCTATCTGATTTGGGGTATGATTGACTTAAATGAGCCATATGATGTGATGGGTAGAGTACGAGACATATGTATGGTCCCGAATACAAACACTATTTATGTTCTTGCAAGGAAGGCTCAGAAACGTGAGAAGGTTAGATATCGTCTATCAATCGTCAAGTACGACACAGATGAAATAACTTCAAAATTTTCTGAAGAAATAGCAAGCAACATTGCAAATAACATTGTAAGTATGCTTATTTTTATTTCCTCTATGCATTATTGTAAGGATGATTCAATTTTTTATAAATTATTGATCATTGACATGTTTTATTTTGTTTCATAGGATTTTGTTCCGAGTCTTTCAAACATGATTGATGGTATTTATATGTTGGTGCCAAATGTTATGGATGTGATCAAAAATGTTATGGATGTAATCAAAACTTTCCACAAAGACAAAGCAGAGGAAAGGAGATTGAAGCAAAGAGCAATAGCTCGTGACACTACAATAGTACAAAGAGGGGATCAACCAAGAGTCACTAAGGTGAGTCAATCTAGTAAACTTAAACATGTTTCTTTTGAAGGTGTCGAACATGAAACAAAAAATTATGATAGAATTAGTGAGGAGGAGATGAAAACTATTGTGCAAAAGGAGAAAACAGATCAGATACCAAAAAGAAAAATTTCCAAAGATGTCTCTCTTTTACCTCATGAAGGAGAGCTTGCTTATAAAAAAACTGATATGTTATCCAATAAGACTAGGAAATCAAATATTGGTGAACCTGTAAAGGTCGTGAGCAGTAGTGAAGAAAAAATTGAAAGCTCTCATGGAAGCAAAGAAATCATAACACCAGGTGCTGAGTTAGAGGATGGCATTATTAAAACAAAACAAAATGCTATTCGACAAGAGTTGAGGAAGAATAAATTAATTCTTGGTGGCCAAACATTTGAGCTTAATGTTAACCAATTTTATGGCCTAGATGAAGGAAAATCTCAATATCAAATTAGAAAGGCCCATCACCTACATGTACATAATCTGAAAACATTGTTCAGGTTCAATCCATATGCACATGTGGTGGATTATGTGGTTCTTGTTGATCCATGTCAGGTTCCCAACAAACAAGCATTTGACAAGACAAAATGTTTTGATTATAAATATTATGTAATTGGAGGGAACCATTCGATAGAGGCTAAGAGACAATTGATTTCAGAATATCCCAATAACTATCTTTTTCAAACAGTGAAATGCATCATTTACGCTGGATTAACAGAAATGGAATCAAAGTTATTGGCATGGAATCATAATGCAGATAATGAGTACAGAATGAAAATGACTTTCATCCAAAGGGTCAGACTTATTCATAATGAATTCATAGAAAAATATGGTGGGGATAAGACACAAGTTAGTGTAGCATGTCGAAAGGAATGTTTAATGGAAACAGGTTATCAAATTGGTGAATAAAAAACAAAAGATGGAAAATTGAATACAAATCTCTTCAGAGGCACAGATAACATTTTTCAGTTGGCATTTAGAACTAGGGAGGTATGGGATTTGATTGATGAGATTTTTTATCGGTGTGAGAATATTTCCATAAAAAATCAGAAGGTTAGAAAGAGTAAACCCATAATATGTACCAACAGTAAGGGGGGTCCTGAAATGAAGCAGCTTCCAGAGGATATGACTATTACACCTTGGAGAACAATGCAAGGTGTGAAGGATGATAAATTAGTCAAATCAGTATGAGCCCATGTGAAGTCGGGTGAATTATCAATGGAAGAAATGTGTGCAGAATTTCAAAAGTAAGTTTCTTGAATGATTTCTTTCATTATAATTTTATTTTAAATAAAACATAATGATGTTGGTAGAATTTGTTATACATGTCAATATATTAACGTTTTTAACTTGATTTATTTAGTCAGAAAATTTTTATGAAAATACAAGAACACATGGTTAAAATGTTGAATGAAGACAGTTGGGATGATGTTGTATGCAACTACCCAGAAGCAAGTTCTACATCAACACTAAAAGAGTTTTATATTGCATTCAATAAGGTATGTTGATTTATAAATTTATTTTATTCATATTTTAACTATTTTTATTTTATTACTTATACATACATATATATATATATATATATATATATATATATATATATATATGTCATTAAAGATGTCGAAGAAGGATGGAAATGGAGTACCAGATACTTTCAAAAGATTTATTGAAAAAATTAAGATGGAGAACATGAGAAGGAAGCATCTTATGAATGTTGAACTAGATCCTACTCTTAATCATTACATTTGGAATGGGCTCGACAGTGTCCAATATCAAATAATACAAGGTGACTGTGAAGACATTGCATCACTAATACCTAAAAGGAAATATGGCCTAGTTATTGCAGATATTCATCATGGTTTCAATTTCCCAGACATTGAATATGATAGAGAACCATATACTTATCAAGCTTTTAGTAAAGTGGTTACGGGTTTTCAAGAAGTGACAACATCACCACTTTGGCGATTTGTGAAATTTCATTCAGACACAGTTTCCAATGTTATTAACAAGCTTCAAGGGTAAAGCAAACTCAAGGATGCAACTTACATGGTAAGATTTTGAAATTGTATTTTTGATTCCTCCTAAATTTTTTTATTCATGTAAAATTTAATTGAACTTTTACTATGTTATGTTACAGGCAAAAGTCAAATATTGTTTCTTTCGAAGATAAGCCTATTATAAATGATTGTGAGTTCATCCATGTTGAATGTTGGACAAAAGACAATAGCTATAAGCATATTATTATGAATCGAGTAGATGGGAAGAGTCATAGTCAAGTATTGGTTTATGATGCAGTTGTAAGAAAACTAACATATGAGGATAAAGATGCAAAATGAGATATAGTTAACACTTATCAAAAACCACAAGCATTGATTAACTATCTTATATATCTATGTTCAAATGAAGGAGAATGGGTTTTGGATTTATTCTCAAGTTCAGGTAAGTTTTATTATACAAATTTAAATTTAAATATTGTCTTTTTTACTTTTTATGTCTCCATACTAATTTTCTTACTTATTTTTTTTGTGCTTGATGATTAGGTACAAAACTAGCATGTTTCCTACTAAAAGGAAGAAATTGCATTGCCATTGAGAAAGACCCAGTTCAATGCAAATTTATTCAACAAAGAATTAACGCTCTTAAATTCCTTCCAGATGCGAAGCAAGAACTTGGTTTGAGGAAAGGAGATTTTAATGAATCATGTGTGGCAAAAAAAGCAAATGAACCTCAACCACCATTATATGGAATGATTGGAAAGGGACACTTTGGAAGATTTGCTAACATGAAAGATCCATTAGAAGACGACAATGAACAAAATGAAGAAGAAAATGTTGCGGAAGAAGCCATCAATGTTGTTCTAGATGATGTTGAAAATGTATTAGTTGATATTGTTGATGATGTATAAGTTATGCTTGCAAACAAAGCTTATTTTTTAGAACTATTAATCAGTTTTACTTGTAATGTTTAGACTTTGATATTTTATGAGAACAACCCTTTTTTTTGCAAAAAACATGTGATTGCTATTATTTTTTGACATAAAATTCAATAAAAATGTTGTTTTCTTAAGTTTTTTTGTTAAGATTCTCCCAAAAAATTAGTTTATTTAACATGTTTTTTCCAACAAAAAGTCTGTAAAAGTGTATTTTTTGCATCATATTTATATTGAAAAATTGTATTTTTTTGTCATATTGTTCAAAATATTGGTTTTTTAGCGACAATTTTTTGATGTGCATTGAAACATTATTTAACAATACATAAACATGTTGAAAATATAAACTTGAGAATATTGACTCTTTTTACATCTTTTATGTATCTGAAAAAGTGAAGATATCATTACAAGTTTTTATTTTAAAAAAAAATATTTTTTTATTTTTAAAACACAAGTACATAAATGCACTTAAAAATAAACATCTCACAGAAGAAGAAGACATTAGAAAATCTATAGTGTCAAAATCAATCCTATAAAAAAACGTTGGTGATGATACACCACCACTATTTAAAATCGACATAAAAAACATCACTTTAAAAAAAAAAAAAAATAATTAAAAAAAATATACAAAATGAAAAGTGCCAAAAAAATGCTCAAATTTTTTTTTCTTGATTCTGCATTGCCACTTTTTCAAAATCAGGTGTTTTTCTTGATACTTCAAAAAGTAGGTAACAATGAGGTTGCCTATTTCATCGGTAACATTGTTAACCCTAACCCTAACCCTAAACATCCAAAACTATGGGCACCGTTTGGGTAAATTGGTGTTTCAAATTCCCGAAGACGTAACTTTGGCATATGAACTATATTTGACGCTGCTCTCGGTTTTCCCAAAAAACATCGTTTAGGGCCTCAAAACGGCTCCGGAAGTTCAGGACCCGAAAAACTGTCAAAAATAGTAAGTTGTGCGGAAACTAAAATACTAAAAGAGACAATGGTGGGGCCCCAAGTGGAATAGGTGGGTGGCCACCAACATCTACTTGGATCATTCCCCCCTCTTAGGAAGAAATGGTCCCCATTGCGTTGAGTTCCTCCATGAGATGAGGAAAATTCTGCTGAACTTGGTCCCTGGTGAACCACTTTCCTTGGTGCAGGAGTTGGCCAGCTTTGACAACCCGATATAGTTGGATATTCTGTTGGAAAGTTTTCTTGATTTGCATGTCCATGATACAATTTCTGGTGGCCTATTCCATGCAGTCTGGGTTTAACTATGTTGTTGTGAGTTGTTCTATAATGTTAGAGGTTTCCAGTAGAGGTGGGAAGTAGGGATGAAGGCGGTCCACATTGAATACCGAGTGCAGACCAAGGAATGGTGGAATACTAAGGTTGAAGGCATTGTTCCCTACCACCTTGGTGATGGTGTACAACCCATATCAGAGTGGGAAAAGCTTGCGGTGGGGTCCACTGAGGCACTCCTTCTGCAAATGTAGCACACTTTGTCGCCCACCTGGAAGTTGTGTGGTACCCGATGTCGATCATGTTGTTGCTTGTACTTAGCATTGGCTCTATCCAATATGTCATGAATTTGTTGGCGAATGTGTTGAATGCGCTCGATGAAGCTGTTCGCTCTGTTTGCTTCAGATTGTACATGAGCCAAATCAGCCTCAGTAGTTGCAAATGGCATGGCTACGTCAATGGAACATAGTGGCTGGAATCCCAAGCCCACCTGAAAGGAGTTGTGGCCGGTTGAGCTGTGGAGAGCCTGATTATAATTGTGTTATACATAGGGGAGGCTCTCATCCCATGTTCATGGATGCTTTGAATTGTACATGCGTAGAATGTGTACATTCATCCCGTTGACAACCTTTGTCTGGCCATCAGTTTGGGGATGGAAAGCTGTGGACTTGGTGAGCTTGGTGTCCAACATTGGCTAGAGGCTGGACCAAAATGTACTGAGGAACCTGCTGTCATGGCCTGATATGATAGATTGTGGGATCCCAAAGTGCACCCAAACTCATTCAAAGAAGAGTTTAGCAGTGGATTTTGCTGTGATGTTCTTCTTGTAGGCCGCCATAATGGCCATCTTCGAGAATCTATCGATGACCATGAAAACACAGTCGTTTCCATGCTTTGTAGAAGGAAGGCTTGACATGTAATCCATGGAGATGGATTCCCAAGGTCGAATAGGGGTAGGTAGTGGAGTATAGAGGCCTTGCTTCTTGATGGTTGGTTTGGCAATGGCGCAAGCAGTGCAGGTTCTGATGCACTTCCCGACATCCTGTCGAAGGTTTAGACAATATAAATAATTTTGCAGTACTGTCACTGTTTTCTTGACCCCGAAATGACCAGCGACTCAACTGTAGTGTGCTTCCCATATCATCTTCGCATGCTTGCTTGAAGGAACACAAAGGTGTCCCAGGTTTTCCCAAAAAACATCGTTTAGGGCCTCAAAATGGCTCTGAAATTTTAGGACCCGAAAAACTGTCAAAAATAGTGTGTTGTGCCGAAACTAAAAAACTGAAAGAGACAATGCTGGGGTCCCAAGTGGAATAGGTGGGTGGCCACCAATATCCACCTGGATCACAATCTCCCCGAATGATGTGCTCAGTGTATCACAATTTACAAGGCGGCCAACTCGGTTCACTATGGATGGATAGCAACCTAAAGTTGTCCTCCCAAATATATACGAAGGTACGTGGAGGCCTAAGTTCGTAATAGCATTGTCTAATGCAAAACTGCATAGTGAGAGCACCCCTTTATACTTTTCATACTGTAACACCACCTAATATACCCGAAAGTACATGGACGAGCTATGATATACTTACGTATTTGGAGTGAGGTATCACAGTCGGAATGTATCGCAGACAATTAAGGACAACTGCTATGTTTTACGATGCTAGAACATGTCTCTAGCCTAGACCTTGTAAAATTTATCGTTATGGTTCCAATGCTTTGTTAGGTAAATTGAGATAAATTTTAAGTTGATCTTGTTTATCAATTTTCCTTTCAAGGTTCACCGCGATGATGTATTGGAAATTCCTAAAATGAAAACTAAAATGATAAGAAATCTTTCACTTCTAGTTCTTTTAATGAAAATCCTAGCTACTAGAGGGAAAGAGCAATCAATTTGAGAGCAAACAATCAAAGAGAACAAACTAAAATGCAGCTTTCCTAATTGCTCCTATGAAAAACACACAATCCATTACATGAAAATGCAGGTTTTTCTTTTTAGTCCCTTTAATATGAATGTAGAAAAGGAAACTAAGTGCATCAAATCAATAAAAACAAATTCCTTTTACTTTGAGAAATAAGGAATAGAACAAAAATTTCTCTTTAATAGGAAAAATGAGAATTGAACTACAATTTCTCCTACAGGAAACGAAGAATTTAACGACAATTTCCTTTTCAAAAGAAAATGGATCTAATGCAAAAATGAAAATACTTTGAAATTGATTCGTCAATGATAAATAAAAACACTTAAATAAACATTGAACAAACTTTTCTTTCAAAGGAGGAAGAGGTAGATAAAGTTACTGGTCAATGTGAGGTATGAGGCTCTTTAAAACACCGCAAACAACAAACTGAAATCAAATGCAATGAAAAACTCAATGGAATTTGGTTGATTTTAGGGGGCAACACAATCTCTAAGGGGAGATAGTGCATTGCAACACACCCCTAAGTGGGAGACAGTGCTATGCAAAACACTGTGTCCTGTTCAACATTGCGTTGGGCACAACAGAGAACAAAAAACTCAATTGTTTAATACACTTCTAATGCAAATTTTGATTTCAAAAAGCCTAATCTTTCAGAGTAAATGCTACTGTGTAAATAAACAAAGATAAATAGAGGAAAATACACCAAGGATGAAGGGTAAAATCCCTAGTGGAGTCGCCAATTTATTATGCGAAATTATGGATTACGGATAAAAAATTCTTCCCTAGCTGTGGTGCTCATCTAGAACAACAGGTTAAAGACTTTGTATTTACTTTTCCTAACAATAAATAGACACACATAATAGATCAAAAAACTTACTTGGAGTCCAAGTGCTTCTAATTCTCCTTCTGTCGCTCTTGTTGTAGCTTCAAATCCAAGCTAGATCTCCAAAATATTTCCTGCAAGAATGAACACTAAACAACAAAGAGATACCAATATACAGATGTCTATTCAAGTTATTCAGTTAAATCAATGAAACATGAACCATATATATCAGATAATAATTCATAATATGAAAGACAGAAGCTTATACAGATACATATGTGGGAAAGTAAGCATCAATCTTTATTAATGGATAGAAGAGGAGGTTACAACCTAGTGATTGATTTGATGTCACCATCTCCAGCAGCATCCCAGCATCATCACAATGCACATCTCTCCAGCAGCATGTCACTCAAATCAACTCCTTAATTGAAATTCCACCAGCATTTCTCTACTCAAATTCTTCCTTACCAAGCACTAGGATCTATGCTCAATTTATAGAGGAGCTGAAGGTAGTTTTACAATCAATGACTTTCTAATAGTAGGCAAGACATGTTCCCAAGCTTAGAGGTATCAAATGGACACATGGATTCGAGGTTTGACACTTATGCACTCTTCTAGAAGACACTAGCCAAGTGGAGATTCCAGAACAGTGAGAATTTCACTCCCAAATGACCAACCCACCCTTGAGTGTCGGGAAGTGCTTTGCAGAGCACCTTTGAATGGAGGTACTTACATATGCAATGCACTTAGCCCCTTGAGAGACTGCGTTGGTGAGCTCATAGGTGTTATAATATAAACTTAAAGTATTGGAAACCTTGCAATGGAAGTCATAGATGATTTGTTCTTGTTCTTTGTCTTAGGGCATGTAGCAACTGAAATGATAGGGGATGGTAGACCCTATTCATTGGTTCTAGAGATGATGTCCAGTTAACAAGGTCATTAGGAATGGTGCCCAAATTGACCTACAAAACCAACCTCATTAGATTTTGTATGGAGATAGTATATTTTTATATCCCACTCAGAATCTAGTAGAATAAACCATTTTCAGGATTTCTGGATTGGGGGGACTGCAATGTTTCAATTGGAGTTTTCATGTATGAGGGTATTGTACTAGCATTTAATTAAGAGGACCAAGCCCTCTATGTACCTCAATGTTGGTGGCATTGGTTTTTGAACTCCTTTTTCATGACCCTAATAAAAATGTACCCATCACTCGAATAGAATTTAAATTCGACATTCTAAACTTTTTACATCTTATTTTAATGATTAGAGGGTGATGTTGATGATGCAAATCCTAATATAAATAATCATTTTGATGATATGTAGTACTAATTATTTGTTGTAGCATGATTTTTTTTTGGATTGTACAAACCATTTTTCCTTGTGAAAAGTAACCCATATCTTCATTCATAATTTAAAAGAAGATACATTTTGTATATACATACTAAGACATGTGCATTCACAAGGATCTTCCCAGATCCTTTTGTGGAAAAAAATTTCATTACATATGCATTAAAGAATTAATAAAGAGCGGTTATAAGCCACTAAAAGGAGCTAAAAAACTGAAGACCAAAAAGGAAAACAATATACAAGGGGGAAGAATTAAGTAATGGAGACACTTTTCTTCCTTGTATTTCCTTTATTTTTTTGGACCTGAAGCCATTCCCCAGGATTGTGATCCACTAGAACCAGAGCCAAGTCATTCAAAAAAAACTCGAAAGGGGGCTCTTTTTTTGAATTTGAGCTATCTAATATATGGACATATTTTGTGCTCATTGTGCCATCCTCTTTTTTTTTCATGTTTATCTGATAATCTAAAGGACCCTAAAGAAAACATAGTACATAACCCTTTTGAATAAGTGAATCAACCCCAAACTATGCCATGATGTCCCCATCCATCTTAACATTCGATTGATCTTGTTGTGTTTCTTTTTTTTTCTTCCTCTTCATCGTTTGAAGGGGGAAGCTCATAAAAATTCCATACTTTTGGCCTATTTATCTATCATTTTTTCTTTTTTGGTATCTTCTTAGCTAGTGGACATGTGTTATAAAAGTGATACATTTTAAAAGATACTCAACATTATAATGTTATGTTATCATAATATAAAACTTGAGACCACTGTAAGTCTTCATGTTTCAAAGTTATGTGATCTAGTGGCCCCTTATTAAGGTTCGTCTCCACACAAATTTTGGCAAAAGTGAAGAGATCATTCTCTGATCTCTCCAAATCCATATTTTTAAATTTTCCCAATGTATTTCCTATTTCTTCAAGAACTTTGTTATGCTAGAAGGGAAGAGGGATATTTGGAAGCTTAATCCATACTGGCATGATTGTGATCACCATAGTCGTGGCATCAAAACTAGGGAACCGTGGATTGATAGATAAACCAACTCTACTTCAAACCCATGTTCCTTTATTTTGAACATAATCCAAATATATTTGTGTTTCAAACTGGACTATGAAAATTTCTTTATAATGTAGAAAAATATAGCAATTTCTTGTCCAAGTGGTGAACACCCACTGAAATAATGCAGCTGGTTTTGGCCAGAAACCATAGATATCTACAAATAATGGATTTAGAGTAAATAAGAAAAAAATTGGAAGATACCTCTGGGTTTTTTATATCCATGAAAGGATATTTCTCCATTTTGTCTACTATGTAGGGACCTGGAATAGTTGTGTTCAAATTTGTATGTGTAGTAGCCTTCCCTTATACTACCGAGATTGCGGCCTTTCCTTTTGCTGCATCCTTATAAAAAATTGATCCATTTTGTGTCTTAGATCTCTATACACCTCCACACAATCACAAATTAAAAACAATAGATGAATTCCTAGAGATATCATAGTCTTGGATCTGTGTGCAGTCCTCGAGCAACTTCCCTCCATATATGAGACATTGATGCTCAGTATTTATGCCCCACTTTAACTCGATAATCTCTTTTAGAAGAAAAACAAAGTATGTGGATTTAGTCTAGAATAAGGAGGATTCCCCTAGTACATTTTTTTATAAATATTTGATATGGAAGCATATCTCCCCTTGCATGTAGATCTGAATGCACTGGGACAATAGTGAGTGTGGCACATGTTTGTGGCGATAATTTATTTTTTTGTACATATGTGACAGCCAAAGACAACCCATACATACATAAAGTGGTACATGTAGGCTTTGACCCATCAAATAGACTTCGACTTAAAAGATTCAATGGTAATGGACTCACTATCCAAATCCCATGCAAATAAGACCTATAAAAAACTGGGTATACTAGTTATGTTCCCTAAAAAAGACATCGACACTTGTCATTGGGAACAAACATGACCCATTCTTGTAAAACCATAAATATGCAGTGTTTGAGTTTGATAGTCAAAACCTGCACCGAAGGGCCTGTGGGAGTTGAAAAATATGCCTCTTTCTAGACCAAGCAATGCCATTTGTGCATATCTAGGATCAATATTGGTGCGAAGTAGCCCCTCTACGATGAATCCACGAGCCACAGACCATGCCATAGGCCCTCGATGATGATGGAGTGTAGTTATAATCATGAAACCCTAATCCCCTACGTAGATTCCATTCCTTTCCAACTTTGAACTATTATCTATGCTAGACTGTACAATTCCTTTTCAACTTTGAACTATTATCTATGTTAGAATTTACAAATCTTTTAGGTCATCTTTGTTGTTATTTTTTTGGTTTAAACATGGATTGCACTCAATACCATTTTTATCATATGCATTAATTATATGATTGAATTTGTATCATTATCATATAATTTTTTATTTTATTTTATTTTTAATTCACAATTTATTGTATTTTTAAATGATATTATATTTTTTAATATGTAATATATGTGTCTTTGTGTATAAATTGTAAAACCCTTGTATTTTCATGTCTTTGTATTTCATGTCTTTTTTCATGTGACTTAGCTATTTTGGAAAAGGAAGGGCTAATCTTAATCCTTTTATATTGGTAGATCAAGTATAAAGAAGTGTTTGGGTAGGAAAATGAAGATAAAATTTAAAGTTGGTGAAGATAGGGAATGAGTTTGAAATTAATGAAGGTATCAAGAAAAATATTTTGATTAGGCAAATGGAGAAATTAATATTAGATTCTAGTTGGTGAAGATATAGAGAAAGTATTTGGTTAAAGAAATGAAGAAATTAATATTGGATTCTAAAGTTGGTGAAGATATGGAGAAAAGTATTTGGTTAAAGAAATGGAAAAAATAATATTGGATTCTAAAGTTGGTAAAGACATGTAGAAAAGTATGTAGTTAAGAAAATGGAAAGTAAAGATATGGAAAAAATATTTTGATTAAAAAGATGGAAAAGAAAGTATGAAGTGTTTCAATAAAAAAATATTGAAAAATTTCCATCATTTGGTGAAAGGATGAGATAAGTGTTTTCATTTGAAGGTGATACTGATATCGATATTTAAAATTGGTGAAAGTATTTAGAGAAACCTTTAGTTTGGAAAATAAAGGAGCCAATGTTGATTTTCTAAGGCAAAGACATATTTTCTATTTGAGAAATAGGTCGGCCACCACCGATGATTTAATGGGGAAGATACAAAGATGAACATTTAGTTGATAAATACACAAAATGATTATTTGATCACTTAATGTTAACAAATAAGAAGGTATTGTCTGTTTGGAAAGATGATAAGGTGAAGTTATAGAAAGTAGTCTTTGGCTGGGAAATGGAGTAACCTAACCATTCGATGAAAGGGCCTTTGGGTTTTGTGCCCTCTATGACCGGCGAGGCCCTTCCGGCGAATGCAGATCCCACGACCCCCTCCCCATCCTCATCCCACGATGTCACCATATAAAGGTTTTTGTTATAGTTTTTGGTCATTGTTTCCATTTCCCGTTTCCCCTCACCTACGCACGAGGGCAACCATAAATGCATGAATTTCCCATGTTCCTTCGAATTTCCCCTCGTTACAAACCCCTGAGCCATATGAACAGGGACCTGCAAACCTTTTGACGAGAAGATGCTCGCCTAGGTTCCATGAAAGATCTTGCAATCAATCTAGCTTACTCCCCTGTAAATCTCATGTAATCTAGAAAGCATGTCCTCCTATTACTCAGTCGACAAAATGAAAGCCCTCACTCGACAAAAATGAATGAGTTACTCACTCGACGAAAAACCAATATGTTTTTTTAAGTGAATGTCTGTTTTTTTAAAGTGAGAATGTCTGTGTTTTTTTAAAGTGATAATTCCCGATTAACATTACATTCTCAGACCCATTTAATCTATTGAGGACAACTAGAACAAAAAAATTCAACCGAATTTATACATAACATTTATAAGTGAGCACAGGTCAACTTACTGGAAGACATTGTACCAAATCGCTGGTCAACCGTTGCAACAACTCGCTATTCAATTGTTGCAGCAACTCATTAGATCAGAAAAATGGTAAAGCAAGTAAAATGGGAGTCAATAATTTCCCTTCCGGTGAAAAACCCTAAAGAAAATCTCATCTTCTTTAGGTTGGATTTAGATTGGTCTCTTGTACAAGGAAAAGAGATGGACTCCTTTAACCAGATTGAAAAAATCCCTTCAACTAGAATTGGAGAATTTAATAGAGGAGAGGAAATGAACCCAGATGCTCCATGTTCTTTCACTCAGGTACAAAATAAACGCCCAGGCTCAAGGCCTACTGCTTCCTTGCTATATGAAGTGTAAGTATATTTAGAGATCCATTGTATAGATGTTGGTATTAATAGTGCTCCATCAATTTTCATGGATTCATATGTATTGATTTTTCAATCTTTTTGATGAAACTATGCCAATGCGATAATAACATATAACATGTATGAGCATGTAGATAGCCAAGAATGGCCTTTTCATGGCCTATAGAACACCTCGAGTCATGCTAGGGTGCTGCATCAACCAAAGTTATCAAGGGACATGGTTTCCTATGTAGAGAGTTGTTTCTTCTTAGAAGTGCTAGTTGACTTGGTTTGCAAAATGCATGTTAAAAAATATATTGACGTGGATGTTGTAGCTCAAGATAGGGATTTATTTTTTTATAGGAAAGATGTTGTTAACATATATAATCATCTAATGAAAGGAAATTATTAGTTGCATAAGAAGGAAAAAATGAGTGTGAACCTTTGGTATAAGGAACACCCAGATGATTTTTTATTTTATCAAATGCCCAATGGGGAGATGTTGATTTTATAGTTGGAATTCAGACAAAGTGGATGTTGGAGACCATGGTGAAGCTATCGAATAATAACCTAATAGCCATGGATTTAACATTTAGCACGAGTATGGGGTGAGTGTATTAAGAATGATTGATCTAGTACAATAATTTGATTAATAATGATTGATGAGATGAAGTTGACTTCATATGTTTTTTGAATGTGATAGTATCATTTGTAAACACTCGTGGTGTTTGATGATCAAAAAAGTGGGGTGCCAGTTGCATGGGTGATGGCATCAAGTAATACATCACATGAAATTTCACTATAGTTGGAGCAGCTCATTCATAGGTGTCACCAAGTTGATCATAGTTGGAAAGTTAATGCTTTCATGGTTGATGATGCATCGGCTGAAATCAGTGCTTTAAGGTAACTTCAATCTTCTTATTTTATAATACAACTTGTATTTATTACAAAAATAACATGCTTGAAATGAATTGAATGTGGCAAGAGAATCACAAGTTGCAATGTTATCTTGTGCGTTTGGCACGTACGTCGAGCATGGCTAAAAAATGTGAATCGATTGGCCAGTAGTCTAGAAATAGAAAAACAAATGTTTAGTGATTTGGGTTTAATTATGAATTATTGTTTCAATGTTGAAGTGAGCAATGCAACTAATTCTTTCTCCAACAAATTTTCTAATTAGGAGAAGTTCCTAGACTATTTCCACAAGAATTGGGTTGTTGGTGACAAGATTTGTAAGTTGAAAAACTCTAAGTTACATTTCTCTTTTTGATTTTCATGTGGATGAAATATATTTATTAACCTGAATTTTATGCAATTAGGGATGTGGGTCAAAGGTTGTCATGATTTTCCCCATGTAAATTAGGAGACAAACAATGTTGTGGAGTCATATAATTGTTACCTAAAGACAAAATTTCTACTGATAGAAGAAAGAAATGTTCTCGTAGGATGGATTGGTTGATATATGTTCTTCTAATAAATGTTGAACCCTGTTATCCGTTTAAGGAAATTTAAAAAAAGGAATTATTTTTGAATAATTACAAGAAAGATAAATAGTTGGAACCATCAATGGAAAAAGAAAAAATAATTCCAGATAGTGATTGCAACCCTCATGAGAAAATGTCTCATGCTTTTTCTGTGAGGCGTCAATCGAAACTTAATAAGAAATATGTTGTCAATTGTCATCACACAAATTTAATAACTTGTGATTGCACATGGTCTATTCGTGGAAACATATGCAAGCATTCCATAAATATGGGTTGGTTGTGTTCCCATTCAATGACTTCAAAC
This sequence comes from Pinus albicaulis, assembly GCA_034641835.2. Lineage (NCBI taxonomy): Eukaryota > Viridiplantae > Streptophyta > Pinopsida > Pinales > Pinaceae > Pinus > Pinus albicaulis. The sequence continues at coordinate 611,641,621 of CM076569.1, forward strand.
CAATTACAAAATCATCAAAGAACAACTGATTCATACAATGAACCTCCTGAGATAATTATAGAGGCAATATTAGATCTTCCTAAAGATGCAAACACATCTGCCATGGATAGTCACAATGTTGATGGAAATTTTAAACAAATTGAGATGGCCAAGGAGTAGTTATTTGGCTACTTAGAACTGGTTCGAAAAATTCCTCCTTCTACTTTGACCAAGATTGAACAATTGATTTCTTTATTTAAAATATTGTTGGATGATGCCAACAATCTTCATATTATGGATTATGAATTCATTCGTGGATTGGGTGATTTTTAGTTATCTTTGAAGAGGAAGATGATTTTCCTAAGCCCCAAAAAGAGAAGAAAAGGAGGAAACAAAATGCAAGATTGGAAATTGACTTGAATATCTCGATAGATGAAGATGAACCATTTGAGTTTGAACAACCCAACGAGCGAGGTTGCTCTCTCTCCAACAATGAATGCTTTTCCAGGTTTCTTGTGCACGATTTTGTTTTCAATTTGATTTTAATATTTATTCTTGTATTAGATGTATTTGATGTATTATTTTTCTATTGACTATGTCCATGTATGTTTGATAGGTGGTTAGGATATGTTTGGTGATTTTTCTAATTTGACGAAATTGTCATTTAAGGTGATTAAATAACTCCATGCATTTACACTCAGTCTTTCAATACATTGATTGTTTTGTAAGTCATGGAAGATAGCTTTCAAGTGGTTTTGCATACTTGCATATATTGGTGTCTAAACAAGAATCTGATATATCAATTCGAATAAAAAAACTGGAAATGTAACAAAATTATTAGAGGAAATGAAATGAAATTGTAACTAAACATGTCAAACATAATTTTACCAGTTTTTTATAACTGCTCAATGCGATTGGTGATATATTATTGGAGAATAATATATATTATGACTTAAAATACAATGTGTTTGTTGTCTATGATTTGTCGCAATGGTGAGCCAGTGTGTCAACAATGGTGACCCAGTGAGTCAACAATAGTGACCAAGTGTATCAGCAATGGTCATCCAGTGTCAGCAATAGTGAGCCAGTGTGTCAACAATGGTGAGCCAGTGTGTCAGAAACGGTGAGCCAATGTGTCAATCTGAATCTGTGGATGAAGGGGGAATTTCATGAATGAAGATTTTTGATACAATAATCACTATGTACTGCTTCACCAGGACGAATATACCCTCCTGTCTCCATAATTACATTCCAACATTCACACTATTCTTTTTTATTCAGCGTATATTTATTTTTATATATCATTTTTGGAAGCCAGACCATTGGATAGTGAAATCTAATATCTATCCAATTATTCCCACAATGTCCCATGGGAATAATATACTGATCAACCCTTGTTAAGGATATCTTTAAGTTTAGGTAGTTAAATGGATCTTTATATCGGGATTTTTTTCCCAAGGCATCCCACCCTGTTCCTCTATTTGTACAACCATTTATTTTGTTAGTTTCATATATGATTCTTGTTCCTCTGTATGGACAACTGTGATTTTGGTATGGTCTTCTGTTTGCACAACAATTTCATCAGTTTGTTTTTTTCCAAGGGATATATTTTGTTAGACCCCTAGAGAAGGAATATCTATGACATCAATGGGTATGGACTCTGCAACTTGTGCCAAGAAATCTAATATATCAAAAGTTTCTTTTTGTTTGAGCTCATCTATTAGGGTTTTAACTTTGATTTGTAGTTGTCTGTTTTTTATTTGGAGAATCCTATTCTTCCTTAACAATGAAATCTACAGAGGAAGATTTTTAGGGGTACTTACTTTTACAACATGCTTCTTTGTCAATTCTTGTGGTGTAGTTGGTTGGTCCTCCTCATCATCCCCATACAATTCTGATTGTGCAGTTGGTTGGACCTACTCACTTTCCCCATACAATTATGGTGGTGCAGTTTGCTGGTACTCCTCATCATCTCCATACAATTCTGGTTGTGTAGTTGGTTGGACCTACTCATTTTCCCCATACAATTATGGTGGTGCAGTTTGCTGGTACTCCTCATCATCCCCATACAAAATTTGAATTGAGGCAAGGCCTTCTGAGTGGTATCATTCAGCTAGTCCATCTATGTAATCATAGTCAAAATCAGGAGAGGGAAGCTTATCAACTTGTTCTTTTGTGTCAACAAGGTGGCCTAATCCTTGTTCCATGAATCCTTGTTGCATGCATCCTTGGTCCATGAATCCTTTAATCAATACATCTTGTGGATACTATTGCTCTTGTTCTATTGATGTCTCTTCAGGGAGTTCTTCTGTAATAACGGGGAGGGTTTCAGGAACTGGAGCAAGACAACCTCTCTTTCTCCTATTCTTCTTGGCTTTTGGCACTATTGTTGGGCGTTTCCTTTATCCTCTAAATCTTCTAGTCACAGGTTTAATCCCTAATATTTCTACTACATCATAATCATCTTGGTCATCTCCTTTCTGTGTAGATTTAGTAGCAGAATCCCTAGAAACCCTCGTAGTTTGAACATTGGCTGACTCGATTTCCATATGGAAAGGTTTTATGGGAATTTCTGTAGGTGGGAGGTCATGGGGCAGAGTTGCAGGTGGGAGGTCATGGGGCGGAGTTTCAGTTGGGGGGTCATGGGGGGGAGTTGCAGTTGGGGGGTCATGGGGGGGAGTTGTAGCTGGGAGGTCATGGGGAAAAGTTGCAGCTGCCAGGGCATCCTCTGGTGGGGTGGCAGCTTCAACATGTAATGGCCTTCCAAATATTTCATCCCAAGTTCTCCCTTCTCTTTGCAGCACAACAACCACCAAAATTTTAACAAGGAAATGGTGGGACATGATTTCAAGAAGCTGCTTTGATTTTTGTACACCTCTGGCCATTTTGTATAGGGTTTTTACAAGAAAGAAAGGAATGTTAACCAACTTGCCATGACGCAAGTGGTCTAACAAGTGGAGGTGCTCATAATAAATAACGACATACCTTCCTTCACACATAATCAATCTTTGGACAAGGAATGTAACATCCTTCTAGGTTTGTGGTAATGAATTCCTGTCATATCCTGTGCCTCTCTTGAGTTGTTGTTCACGTGCCTCAAGGAATTTCTACACAACATCAGGTTGGGGTTTTCAGGGCGGAAACCATTGTTCTCCTGTCTGGGGTATCCCTATCACTTCGGGGTAACCCTATCACTTCCGCAATCACTTCTTCTATCGCAAGCACCACTATTCCTGCTACCTCTGATCTAACCTCCCTGTAATCATATGGAAAATTATAGGGCTATGCCATCGTCATACACCTGAAACTTGCGAACATAATTTATGCATCTAGCCTATTCATAAAATTGTTTAATGTGTGGGAATGCATCAGTAATTCTTCGGCACTTTCTCCATGTACTCTTGCACCTCCCACATTTAGTCAGAGTTCATAGTGGCTATGGCTATGTTTGTTATTTGCAAGAGTTCGAATGTGCGACAATGGCACAATCGAAGAGTTGGGGTAACACATCTAATAATATCACGACCCGTCATTTATGGTGGTGCCAGTATGCAGTCAGGTGTTGCTGCAACGACTGCCTCACATTTGACACTGACAATTCATTGTTTTCGTTGGATCAGGGGAGATTTCCTCTACTATTGTACATAGTTAGAGATTCCCCTTATACGTAGTCGGGATTTGCTGCAACATTGTCCACTGGAATGGGAGGGCGAGTTGCCATGGGAGGGCCCAGCTTTGCCATCATAATAACGAAACTTTGTGGGCCCATGCACCATTACAATGACTCCTTAAATTAATTGCCTTAAAATGTATTGGTTAAAATTATTAGTTATACTTGAATGCATATTATAATTTTGCATGATTATCAAGTTAGCTTCCTTGATTTGCAGAATGTTCATATCATTTTCATTGTTTGCAGGATTAGATGTTGTTGTTGTCATGTATGTTAGAACATGCTTCAATTTAAATCACCTGATCTTGTCGTTGTATATGTTGATAATGGAGTTAAGAAAACATTCCTTACAACCAAGTGAATCAAATCACTTGATCACAATTCTGTCCCTAAAATGAGGTTGGAGCTATGGATTGGAAAAATGAAATATATCACAGTTGCATTTTTCATTTAACCATGTATAAAGGGAAAATAATGATTGATTTATAAGCTATCTTGGTTGGCTTGTAACCAAGGGTATCTCACATTAATTTTAATTGAAGGGGCTTATTTAAGAATTTTAGTTCACTTGTATTAGAGACTTGTGTAGTTATTAGAGACTTGTACTTGGAGTCCTCTATTTGATAATCAAAATATCCTTTATTTTGCTGTTCAATTTTGGGTTCTATTTAAATTGATCTCAATTGATAAAATAACATTTGTAAAATGAATTAGTGATTCTTCCCCCACCCTTCTCATTAATTCCAACAAATAGACGAAACCGAACTGTTATAATATTGATTGAAAGATCCATTTTAACATACATGTACCAAAACGTACTAAAAAAATAAGGTGAGCCCATCCATAAAAAAAAATATCTCATATATATACCTCAAAAATTGACGTAATAGTTGTTTATGCTGCTACAATCTATCACAAGAAAAAAAACTCCATAATAGGACTCCCACGATAGTATCCCCAATAGAAAACACAAGAACAATCAATTCATTAACATACCATGTATATCGATGCGTATCAATGAAAATTGGTGGATCACATGTTGGCTCCTCCACATATCTCCCACATCCACGTCCATTGGATGTTGCTTGAATGAGTATAACATCAACAACCCTTTGGACATTTGATCAGTAAATGATGTTAAAACTAATAAATTATGCAGCAATGTTTTTTGCTTCTTGGTGGAGGGGTTTCAAATTATGCTTTCTCACTTGGTAAATGACAATAATTTGATTGGTAATCAACTCTAAATTAGTGTAAGAGAAAATCTCACTTGCACCATAACTCCTGGTTGCTCTAAGCCCATCAACCAGAGCAATATAATAGACTTTGTTATTTGTGGTTCTCCCTCGGAACTCTTTAGCATTTTGGAAGAATGGGCTAAATGCTTCATTATGAAGCACAAATCTTGGTCGTGGAAAACCTGGGTTTGGATGACACCAAACCTGGATGATGAGTGCCCACTTTTGCACCATATCCAAAAGAGGAAAACAATTAAATGAAAAAAAATGATTTAATAAAATATAATGAACATCTTGGTTGTAAAAAATGTTTTTTTAACTCCACAATTTTTTTTATATAACCATATATATATATAAACTAAAGTCCCCACATAATTTATTGACATAACAGTGATGAAAACTCACTGTAACAGTGGCGGAAACTACCTGTTACAGTGGCGGCAACTCTTAAAAGTGAATTGCTGCCACTGTAACAGTGAGTAATATAATCACAAATATAATGATAATCTTGGTTGAAAAAAATTTATATAGCCACAAATAAAATTGTCAATAGAAAGCATTCACTTAATTTAAAATTATCAAAAGAAAACATTCACTTTCTACATCCTAAAAATCAATTCAAAATTCTAGATCCCAACAACTTGTAAATTGGATGATAAAATTCTTAAACATTTTGAATAAATATGATAATAATGCTTCATAACAATTCTTGTAGCCCAAAGAAGTTGTCACTGTCCTAGCTCCATTGAAAGAATAGGATTTTTGGAAGCTTTGTCGACCTCCAATTTATGGGCTTATTGGGACATGCATGGGCGCTCTAACATAGAGAACTTTTTAATATAAAATATAGAATTTGAAAATATAATATTTTTTAATATTTAAAGTCATATGATTTGAAATAATAAAATTTAGTATCTAATTTTATAATTATAATTTGAATATTATTCAGAAAGAAATAAGTTTAGTATTTGTAAAAATGTAAAAAGATGTGAATTACAAATAATAAACTATTATGAATTTATAAAATTAGATAAAGAATAAAATGTTAATATTGAGATGAGTTTTCATTTTGTGATTTAGTATTTATCTCCGTTTTATTATTTTATTTTTATTATATTTAAATGAAGTGTCTTTTTTTTCTTATATTAATTTTAGTGTATATCAAAACACTCTCAAATTTTGATGATGTTATTGAAAATTGAATAATGGAATGTACAAAGTGTTTATTAAAATTAATTATATTTTATAATTTTTTTAATAAAAAATATATTTTATCAACAACCTATATATTCATCTTTAATTTCATACTATAAATGTTTATCCTCCAATTAACCTCTAGTTTGATATTCACATGTCTTGATCCTCCAATTTGCAAGGTTTGGTACTCAATTAGTACTTCATACTTTATGAGTTGCCAACCAAGTTTGGGAACAAGACATTGGGTTTCAAAGAATAAGTGACCCTTCATGTTTTTTACTATTAATTCATGATAATGTAAAAATAAATGGATTTGATCTAAAATGTGGGTTTATCACTTAAGCATTTGTAATTTTCTAAATGATCATATATTTGAGTTGGAATTGTACCCTTATTGCCATTGAGTTCTCTCATAAACAAAGATGTCTAACATTAATTTGATGTTTAATTAAGTTTTTTCATATTAATTTGTTGTTTAATTAAGTTATAAACTTACGGGCCAAAAGTTTTTGGCTTTTTCATACTTAGGTTTAACACGAAAGTGTTTGGTTTTTTCATACTTAGGTTTAACACCTAAGCATTCGTAATTTTCTGGATGATCATACATTTGAATTGGAATTGTACCATTATTGACATTGAGTTCTCTCACTAACAAATATGTCTCATGTTAATTTGTTGTTTAATTAGGTAAGACATCTCACATTAATTTATTGTTTAATGAGGTGACTTAATATTTCAAAAGCTTTCTATCTAAATTCACCACATAATTCATTGACATAATAGTGGCAGAAACTCTGGCAGAAAATCCCTGTTACAATAGCGACAACTCAATGCAAAAGTGAATCGCTGCCACTATAACACTGAGTAATAGAACCACAAATCTTGAAGAGATGTAAGAAAAAGAGTTGAAGCTACATTGCAATTAACCAGTTGGGTTGTACATTTCACTGTAAATAGTGCTTGTATAATGTCATTGTACAATATGGTGCTTTCATTTCAACTTTCATGCATATGTTTTGGGCTCACTTTTCATTACAATTGTTGTGCAATGTTTAGGGAATAACCCATTTTAATTAAGTTTTCTTTTTCAAATAATTTATATCTTGCGTCCAAAATATTAATATGGTACAATTAAAATGTTCATATGCATCTATCACTATTATCTTATATTTATGTTAATCCATATTTAAAACATAGATTTACTAAGCATCTATCATTATTATTATCATTTTCATAGGTTCAACGTATTTATAGATTCGGATTTAAGACTTTATTTAAAACCTTTATTTATTTGTTTATTATTATTATTTTTTTATTAATTCAGAATGGTAGAATGTTTGTTCGAAACATTAATTGTTGGAGGAGATCTCATTATATATTTTAAGAAATTTTTAGTTTTCTATGGATAGACAATTGTTTTTAGATAATGTTGATTTATTATCAATGTTTTACTTATCTTTGGTATTAGAGAAAATATACTACACGCCCAAAATCAACACTAAATCCATTATTGTTTCCATCATAGTCTAAATACCACTACTATTCCAATGGTCGCTGGACAAAAAAGTGTAAATTAGCTTATATGAATTTAGTTGTGGCTATATATTTTTAGACCTACAACTTGAGATAACATTATCAAAGTTTTCAATTCTAGCAACACATTAGAGAATAGTAGAATTTAAGGAAGCCAAGGTAGAGAAAAGGAGTAAACCAACATTCATGGAAGCCCAGCATTCATGAAGCACATCAACAAATTACAAACAATAGTGACAAATGAGTTGCCGCAACGGTAGCTAGTAAGTTGCCGCAATGGTAACTAGTGAGTTGCCTCAATGACGACCCAGTTGCGACAACTCACTAGTCACCATTGCGGTAACTCGCTGGTCACCATCACGACAACTCCTGGGAACAACATCCTAGAGCAAAAGAAAACGGATTTGGGGAATTTAGTTAATATCTTGCGGAAGCAACGAATTATCTTATTTAATATATACTTAGCAATCAGATACACAAAAAACAGTGAGTTTCCAAATAATCGTGAGTGAATTTACCTTTTCTATTGTTCCATAAAGAAAGAGAGGCAAATTCTATCTTGCTAGACGACAATGGTAAGAAATCACGATAAGAATTCATGCTTGGTATTTCCACACCTCGTATTTTGTAAAGTTCCACTCCTTGAATTCTGTACGTTTCACGCCTGGTTAGAATTTAATTCCTCCCCTTTAAAGCTCTTGTTTCAATTTCTCCTTCTCGAGTTATCTTGCAATCAATCGAGCTTACTCCCCCTTTAAACCTCCTTGTTACTCACTCGACGAAATGAAAACTCTTGCTCGAGGAAAGGGCTTTGTTGTGGCGAAGGGGCGCGAAACCCAAAAGGTGTTTCATCGAATGGTTAGCCCACTCCCTGAGAAATACACACAACGATTATTGATTATTTAATGTTAAAAGATAGAGAAATTGTTGGTTGGAAAGAAGGTGGGGCTAATATTGTTTATTTAATTTTAAACCAAACACAGGACATGATAATGTTTTGTTTCTTTTAATTAGTTTATCTTAATTTAATTTAAAATGTATTTTTAAATATACAAATAAATTTAGTGCCTTGAAAAGTTATTATATATTTAAATTTTGTTAAATAAATAATTTTAAATTTATTCTTAAAAATTATTAAGAAATTTCGAAAAAAACACATTTATCGAAAGTTTAGTTGTAATAAATAACAACTAATATATCGTGCTCATTGATATGTTGGATTATGTACTTGCCATAATCTAAGGGATTGGCATATAGTGCTGCTCCACATTAATAGGTCAATAGCTCAGGATATAAACCTTGCCCTAATAAATAACGCGTAGTGCAAACATGCAAAATTTTAGTGAAATTTCTTTTTGAAAATCTGGATTACTTTAAGTTTGAGAATTTTAGGTGTCCCCTAATTTCTTGTGTTGAATCCATAAAAAAACAACGTTCAAACACACACCATCAATTGGAAGACACCTCTGAATTTTTTACCTCCATGGAAGAAGCTTGCTCCATTTTGTCCACTCTGGAGAAAACTGGAATATTTTGGTTCAGATCTGTATGTGCAGCAGCCTTCCCTTGTACCGTTGAGATTAGGGCCTTTCTTTTGCTGCATCCTTATAAAAAATTGATCCATTTTATGTCTTAAATTTGGCTGCGCCTCCACATAATCGCAAATACAAAACAATGGATGAATTCCTGGTGATACCATAGTCTTGGATCTGTGTGCAGTCCTGGAGCAACTTCCCTCCATATATAAGACATTGATGCTCAGTATGTATGCCCCACTTTATCTCAATAACAAAGTGTGTGGCTTTAGTCTAGAATAAAGAGGATTCCTCGAGCACATTTTTTTATAAAGATTTGATATGGAAGCATATCTCCCCTTGCCTGTATATCTCAACGCATCAGAACGGTAGTGAGTGTGGCACCTGTTTGTGGTGATAATTTCTTTCTGTGTACATATGTGATGGCCAAAGCCAACCCCTGCATACATAAAGTGGCACATGTAGGCATAGCCACATCAAACATACTTCAACCTAAAAGATTGAGCACTAATGGACTCGTTATCCAAACCCCACGCAAATAAAGCCTATTAAAAACTGGGTATACTAGTTATGTTCCCTCAAAAGGACATCGACACTCGTCATTGGGAACAAACGGGACCCATTCTTGTAAAACCATAAATATGCAGTGCCCGAGTTTGACAGTCAAAACCTGCACCGAAAGCTCGTGGGAGTCGAAAAATTTGTCTCTTGCTAGACCAAGCAAGACCCTTTGTGCATATCCCTGATCAGTATCGGTGCGAAGCAGCTCCTCCGCAACAAATCCTCGACCCACATACTAGGCCATAGGCCCCCAACGATGATGGAGTGTAATGAGAATCAAGAAACCCTAATCCCCTACACACAGACCAGGCCATAGGCACCCAACGATGGAGTGTAATGAGAATCATGAAACCCTAATCCCCTACGCAGACTCCACTCCTTTCCAACTTTGAATCAATCCAACTTATGAACTATTATCTATTCTAGAGTATACAAGTCTACGACATTTGACATCTTGGTTCATATATTTTTGGTTTAGAGATAGATTGCACTCAATGCTATTTTTATTTGTATTATATATTAATTATATGATTGAATTTATATTATTATCATGTATTTATTTTTATATATTTTATATTTTATTTATAATTAACTAATTTGTTATATTTTTATAATATATTTTTATTTGCATTATATGTATTAATTATATGATTGAATTTATATCATTATCATGTATTTATTTTAATATATTTTATATTTTATTTATAATTAATTAATTTGTTATATTTTTTAATATATTAATATATGTGTTCTTTTTGTTATGTTTGATTGGGACACTGTATAACTTGTATAACTTGTAAAATACTTGTATTTTCATATCTTTTTGACTTATCTATTTTGGAAAAGGAGAGGCTAATATTAATCCTTTTATATTGGCAAATGAGTACAAAGAAGTGTTTGGGTAGGAAAATGAAGATAAAATTTAAAGTTAGTGAAAGTGAGAAGAAGTTTGAAATTAATGAAGGTATGAAGAGAAATATTTTGACTAGACAAATGGAGAAATTAATATAGATTTTAAAGTTGGTGAAGATATGGAGAAAAATATTTAGTTAAAGAAATGAAAAAATTAATATTGGATTTTAAAGTTGGTGAAGATGGTGAAGGTATGTTAAAAAGTATGTGGATAAGAAAATGAAAAGTAAAAATTTTTGGTTATGAAAATAGAAATGAAAGTAAGTGTTTCTTAAAAAAAGGAAATTCCATAAGTTAAAACATGAGATAAGTGTTTTGTTTTGAGTGTTTTCATTTAAAGATGATATTGATATCCACCTTTAAAATTGGTAAAAGTATTTAGTATTTTCATTTGAAGATGATATTGATATCTATCATTAAAATTGGTGAAAGTATTTTGAGAAACCTTTACTTTGGAAAATGAAGAAGGCACTCTCGGTTCCCAAAGGCAGAGACAGATTTTTTATTCTAGAAATAGGCTGGCCACCATCGATTATTTAATGGGGAAGGTACAGAGATAAACGTTCAGTTCATAAATACACGGAACGATCACCATCGATTATTTAATGGGGAAGGTACAGAGATAAACGTTCAGTTGATAAATACGATTATTGATCATTTAATGCTAACATAAGAGGATCATTTAATATTAATACTTAATATAAGTTAATATAAGAAGGTATTGGCACACGGAATTAAGCAATTTTTTTTGAGTATATGTAGTAGTTCGCAAGTCACATATAGCAGTAATTTATAATTTAGTAAGGATCTAAGCCTCCAGTTAAAAAGACGTTTATCTCTCTAGCTTGATTATTGACGAGCCACAGTATTGTTTGTGTGGAAAGACAGTAAGGCGCAGTTATAGGAAGTAGTCTTTGGCTGGAAAATACACAACGATTATTGAACATTTAATGTTAAAAGATAAAAAGAAAGTGTTGGTTGGAAAGACGGTGGAACGAATATTGTACATTTAAGTTTTAATAAAACACAGTACAGGTACAGGAAGCATGTGTTTATTTTGAAAGGTGAAGGACAATTTACGAGCCCACGAGTTAAGATAAAGAAAGTGTTTGTTGGAAAGACGGTGGGGGCGAATATTGTTCATTTTAAGTTTAACCTAACGCACGACATGATACAGGAGCATGAGTTTATTTTGAAAGGTGAACGACATTGTACAAACGTATGAGTTTATTTTTGAAAGGTCAAAGGTTTTATTTTGTTTTTTTAATTAGATTATTTTAATTTAGTTTAAAATGTATTTTTAAATATATAAATAAATTTAGTGTTTAGAAAATTTATTATATATTTGAATTTTGTTAAATTATTATTATTTAACTTTACGGTTTTAGTTAAGTTAGGTTCAAATCTGTTTAGCTATTTAATTGTTAAGTTTAGGATGGCATACATGTTCTATTTTTCTAGTTTTGAACCTGTGATTTCTTAAGAGAAGACATATGTTCTTAACTATTAAACTCACTTAACCATTAAGCCCACTCAAATTGTATTCTTAAATAAATAAGTTTAAATTTATTCTTAAAAATTATGACTAATTTTTTTTTTAAATCACTTATCAAATGTTCAATTCCAACCACTCTACTCAATTTAAAAATATATATATATTTATCAAATATTCCGTTTTAATAAATGGCAATCAATATAGCGTAGTCATTGACCTATCAATGAGTATGCCACGTTTTAAATTATATATTTGCCATAATCTAAAAAGGTGACATACACTGCTGCCCCACATTAATGGGTCAATAGCCGAAAATATAAGCCTCACCCTAATAAATAATAATGTGTAGTGTAAACAGACAAATTTTTTGTCACAAAATTTTCTGAAATCTAAATTACGGAAGCCCAAGGATTTTGGGTGTTTCTTATTTTTGGTATACAAATTCGAGTGAAAAATTCTCCGAGAAGGACTTAAAGTAAATTCAATCCTCCAATAACTTTACGTGCAGGTAAGTGGAATGGAAATAAATATGTATCTTTCCGTGTGGAGAAGCTGGGAATGGTAATAAATGTGTATCTTTCCGCGTGGAGAAGGTAGGAAATACAAGTGATGAGAATGAGCGATCAAGAACAGAACGGCCTTGAAGTTTGTATAAGTCATTTAATATATTTAAAGTGTGGTATTCATATCGGCCACGACGGTATATATCTATACGCACGCGAGTTAAACGAAGTTTAAGGCATGCACGCACCTTTACACATTACAAAATTAGCTATGGCTTCTTGTTTTATACATTGATATATCGATGCAGGGAACAAATCTGGTTTTCATATATATATCGGTTGAATTCTACTATTCCTTGTTGATCAACCTAACAGTCTACTGAAACCCTTCCATCGTTACACGTCTGCCTCATCGGGTATATTGAATATGACTTCTGCCCGCGTAGACGCCACGTCCGTATATTGAATATGACTTCTGCCCGCGATGAACGAAGGCCACCACCTAACAGTCCATGGATACCATGGAAACATCAACCGACATATGATTTCGATATCTGTAACGAATGCAGCCTTTCGCAATCTCAGCAATTAATTGGCAAAATCATGGAACCCTGCCCTTACGTGATTGATCCCAACATCTATTACCGCACTCAACATTTAATACTGCACTGCTAGCCGTAACCCTTTGAACTTGTCATGTAAATGCCATTGAAGTCGTAAACCGTTTAACAAGGAAACTGTGGACTTTTCTTGTATGGTTAATGAGACCACATCAAACTAGGTACTATGTGGGAGTCCAAGATTACATCGAATGGCCTCAGCATCCCGCGTACAAAACTAGTATAAAAGGGATCTTGGCTTCTTCCTTTTAGCAATATCATCGTTTCTTTCTGTTGTACCTCTTTCTTCGGCAGAAACCATCATTACATTTACATCCCCCTTGACATTATTCCAGTTAGGGTACTTGCAACAATATTCAATTCATCCATCGACCATGGATAAACTTGCAGAGGTCTTTCACTTTGGCCCCCATTCCAAGTCTACGTCTGGACAGCAAAAGAAAATTAAAGGGTTTGTGGTGCTACAAAAGAAAAATGTTTTAGATTTTAGTGATTTCAGTGCAGACATACTAGACGATCTTAGCGAGCTGATTGGGAAGGGAGTTTCATTCCAGCTCATCAGCACATCTCAAATCGATTCCAGTGGGTGCTGCTTTCCCTTCATATACATTCAATCCTCAAGCTGCTTTTTCCTTTTTGTTTCCCAATTTTTTTGTTTATTTCTCAGGTTTTCCAAATTTTCTATAATTTGATTTGTAAGCTGTTCGACAATTCATGGGCAGGCAGTGGAAATGGAAAGTTTGGCGAGAAAGCGCTTCTGCAAAATTGGATTTCTACCCCTGAAAGACTCGTTACAGGCCAGACTACGTATAGTATCGAGTTTGATTGGGACTCCGACTTCGGACCCCCTGGAGCAGTCTTTATCACCAATTCGCATCCCGATGAGTTCTTCCTCAACTTTCTCACGCTTGAAGTTCCCCATCATGGAAACGTTCATTTCGACTGCAACTCATGGGTGTATCCCGCCTCTACAAACAATAGAGGCCGTGCCTTTTTCTCTAATCGGGTATGTAGTGTTCTGTGTAATTCTTGATTGATTGTTAGAGCGGTTTAGGTAAATTTGATCGGATGAAGCTATTAGCAATTTCTGAGATCCAGGTTTATAAGTATTTATGGTTTTGTCAAATAGTATTTATGTTGCGATCCCAGTGTATGTCTAGATCCAGGTGTATAAAAACTTATAATTTTGCCTGGAATGTAGTCTATTCAAAAACCCTACACAAAATTAACATAAAATCTTTTTACGAAATTATGTGCTACTAACCGTGTTTTACTGTAATATGCAGAGCTATCTCCCTGCGAATTGTCCTCCCGCGCTCATAAAACTGAGGAATGAGGAACTGATAAGTCTGAGAGGCGAATACAATGGAATGGCAGAGATTGAGAGGAAGGAGTGTGACAGAGTGTATGACTACGATTTCTACAATGATCTCGGAGACCCAGACAAGAGTGTGGAGCTCAGCCGACCAGTGCTGGGAGGGTCTCAGGAGTTTCCATACCCGCGGAGGGGCAGAACGGGCCGCCCTCCTACAAAAACAGGTTAGTTCATTTGTAGTGCCGATCTATAAAACAAGACAATCCCTATTTTCCCACTCAAATATTGCTTAATTGTGTGACATTCGTTGATTTTGTGGCATTACAGACCCCGCTACCGAAAGCAGATTGCCATTAGACAAGAGCCTTGACATCTACGTTCCCAGAGATGAACGTTTTGGGCATCTGAAAATGTCTGATTTCTTGGCGTATGCCCTCAAGTCAATCGTCCAATTCCTGATACCAGAGCTCCAATCTCTCTTCGATCCAACCCCCAACGAATTCGATTCCTTTGAAGACATTATGAAGCTCTACTCCGACGGGATAAAGCTGCCCGACAACCCAATTCTGGACGCTATCACGAGTCTCATCCCTCTTGAGCTCATCAAGGAGTTCCTCACAACAGATCACGGCGAAAAGTTGCTCAAGTATCCGCTTCCTCAAGTTATTGCCAGTGAGTACTTTTCTTCTGAACTGAACCTTTAATGTTCATATCCTGCATTAGAGTTTTACACGACACTAATTGAAATTGATATAAATGGAATGAATGGACACAGCCGACGAATTTGCCTGGAGGACAGACGAAGAGTTTGCGCGCCAGATGCTGGCCGGTGTCGACCCCGTTGTTATACAGAGACTTCAAGTAATTAGCAAACATCGGCCCCCTCCCTGCCATTATCAATATACAGAACCTCGTTTGATATTTTAGTTATGCTTACTTCACATTGTTTTCATGTTATGAATGTTTGAATTGACAGAGTTTTCCTCCGAGAAGTAAACTGGACCCAGAGATATATGGCTGTCAGATCAGTTCCATTAACGCTTCACATATACAAAAGAATCTCGATGGGCTAACAGTAGAGCAGGTATCATCCAACCGTATACTTGTTTCTTAATCTGATTATGCTTATGTATCTCTGTAAATGAAATTCATTGCATCCAGAATGGTAACAAATATTTACAGTACACTAGAATAAAGATGCCATACTTCAATGGAGTAACTATTTTCGATTTAAAAATATATATATATATATATAAAAGAAACATAAATGAAATTTATTGCAGACAGAATGGTAACAAATATTTACAGCACCCTGCAATGAGGATGCCATATTTCAATGGAGTAACTATTTACGATTTAAATTTTTTTAATATGTATATCAAATGATACTTGATAAGTGAGTGAAACATCCATATAGATTAAAAATATTGATACCTAAAACAGATTCCTACCCACTTCACTTATTTTAGTAGTAGGACAAACAAAACATTTTATATATCGTCAATTTTGTATTTAGATTAATTATACCAATTTTACAAATACATATAATATGATGAAAAATTGATAAGAAACCATTTAAGTGATTCACTAAATAAATTTTTGACATTTTTAAATTATCTTTTCTTTTTTTTTTAGCAAAGTAACAATTTATAATGAACTTATCATGATTTTAAATAGACTACATAATATGAGAATATTATGGACAAAACCATAGGTTACTAAAATTTATAAATTTTAGCTAAATTGACTTTATGAACGAGTCAAATTTACCCAAAAACCTTAAAAATTTCCATTTTAAACTTAATTTATAAAATTAATTTAATTTTATGTTCTTTGGGATTATGCATAAATACTTCACATAAAAAAAACTCAGGTAAAAATAGTTTATACCAATCTTCTTCATCCCCTAGAAAGC